>VCMS01000216.1:0-46201 GCA_022539475.1 Gracilaria domingensis | reverse complement strand
TCGCAACACCCTTACAAGGCGGGACCGACAGCTCGGCAGGAGGAGAAAGCTCAAGTTGAGAAGATGCTTCCGCGCTGGAGTTATCGAGCCGGCTCAGTCACCTTGGGCATCGCGGTGGTGCTCGCGCCAACGCTGATGGGTCCTTGCGATTTTGGGCATCGATTTACCGCAAAGCTAAACGCGCTCCAGTCCAAGAATGTACTATCCTACCCAACCGAATGGATGAATGCATGATTCGTTGGGCGAACGCGAAAGTGTTCACAACCCTAGATGCGAATTGGGCTATTGCAAGTTCCCGTGAGGGCTGAGGAATCGTGACAAGAAGCCTTCGTTTGCCATGAGTTGTACCGATTCAATCGGATGCCCTTTGGGTTAACGAACGCGCCAGCCACTTTTCAACGAGCTGTGGATATTTGCTAGCCCGCTTTAAGTGGAAGACTTGCCTGGTATACCTGGATGACATCATTGTCTACTCCAGCAACCTGGATGAGCACTTGACCCACGTACGGGATGTGATGCGAGTCCTACGCGATGCAGGCATTACGCTCAAGCTCAAGAAGTGTGAGTTCTTTACCGAAACCGTCAGGTATCTCGGCCATGTTATCCGTCCGGGACGGCTTTCGATTGACGAAGTACGCGTGAAATCCCTCAAAGAGGCTAAGCATCCGAGGACGCAGACGGAACTCCGATCTTTTCTCGGCTTGTGCAATGTGTATCGCCGCTTCATTCCGAACTTCGCGGATATCGCTGCACCTCTGAACGAGCTTCTTCGCAAAGGAAGCCAGTCGATCTGGAAAAATTCGACGACCGCAAGGTCGCGGCTTTCTCGTCGCTCGCGGACGCGGTGACATCGCCACCTGTTTTATCCCTGCCTAAAGCTGGTTTGCCATATGCAGTAGATACGGATGCGAGCGACTACCAAGTCGGCTGTGCCCTATTCCAGACCACCAATGATGGCGAGCGATTGCCAATTGGGTATTGGTCAAGGAGCCTCAACGTTCACGAGAGGAATTACTCGGTATCCGAGAAGGAGTGCTTGGCAGTTGTCTGGGCGTTACAGACACTGCGCCCTATCTTATGGGGACCCGCTTCATTGTTCATACCGATCATTCGGCATTACGCTGGCTACTCTCTATAGCAGAGCCATCTGGCCGCTTGATGCGGTGGAGACTTCGCTTGTCGGAATTCGACTTCGAAATCCGTTACAAGAAAGGACTCCTGAACACTCAGGCTGATGCACTGTCCCGCTTGGAAACAGCGGCTGAAGCTGCGCCAGTCGATGATCTGGAGATACCGTGCTTCCTCGTGGAAGACGGCTCGAGCGATGCCGATGAAGAATCGGAAGGATGGGACATCTACGATGCTGTTTTAGCCGTGTCAGACACGCAACCCGAACCGGGCTCTTTCGTACCGATCAAGCCGGAGGAACTCATCCGGGAGCAGCACACCGACCGTTTTTGTACGGAGATTCGTAGTCGTCTAAACGGTGGAGCACAGTTGCCTTTCGTCGAGAACGACCAAGGATTTCTAATCCGAACTGTCGGAAACAGGCCACAGATTGGTGGTTCCGCACTCACTTCAGTCACGAGTACTGCATTTGTCGCACTATGCGAAGTTGTCAGCCCACCCTGGTGGCAACAAGTTGTACTACACCTTACGGAAGGACTTTTACTGGCCAGCAATGGCTTTCGACGCGTATGCCACTGTTCGTGGATGTTCTGACTGCGCGAAGAACCGCGTCAAGCTGCATAAGTATTCCAAGAAGTTGGCACTATTCCCTGCTAGGGCTCCACTGGAGTTTGTGGCGATCGATCTACTCGGCGAGTTTATTCGCACCCGCCGGGGAAACCGGTTTTTTGCTTGTTATCACCGACCGCTTTTCTAAGCTGGTACGGACTGTGCCTTTAAAGAAGGTTACTGCTAGTGCGGTCGCCCAAGCTTTCGTTACTCACTGGGTTTTTGTCTACGGACCGCCGATTGACTTACTATCGGATAATGGACCGCAGTTCACGGCTAAGTTCTTTCAGGACGTATGCCGCATCTTGCGGATCCAAAACTGGTTTACGACAACATATCATCCCCAGAGTAATGGGCAGGTTGAGCGTTTTAACCTCACAATGCTCAATGCATTGCGGACGTTTGTTGCCGAGCATCCGTCGGAATGGGATCAGTACACCAATGCGGTGACTTATGCCTACAATACGCAGGTTCATCGCACAACTCGGATCTCGCCGTTCAAGCTTGTGCTATCACGCGTCCCACCTTCGGTGGCTATCGAGCCACAGCCAACCATGGATAAGTTTCCGTCGCCCCGTCTACACAGGGACGCCTGGAAGGACTGGCTTAAGAACATTATCCCTACAGTTGGGCAGCATATCGCTAAGGCCCAGGCCGCATACAAGCGGAATTTCGACGCTAGAGTGCGTAAGAATGCCCTCAGATCAGGGAAGGTAGCTTTGCCTTCGTACGGAAGGAGTACTACAACCCTGAAAGGAGAAGCGCCACAAGCTTTCTTCTATCGCGGACGGCCCGTTCCGGGTTATTGCTGTCACCGACACAACGGTTGTCCTTGATATCAAGGGAGAGCACGAGCGTTTGTCGCTAGGTCGCGTAACGCCTGCTCCAAAGCCTGTTTCGCAGGATTCGCTACCGTCATCGTCGGCCCCTACGGCACCCACGGTGGAAACAGCCGTCGGAACGGAAACAGGCGCCGCGGCGGGTACTCGCACTCAACCGTCTGTGTTGCCGCATCCGGATCGCGGACTTGCTCATTTGCCTGCTAAGCCGGAATCTGAGCGGTCGGTCTCCAATGCCGCACATGTGCACACGCGGATAAGGGCCCCCATGGGGATACTCGCCGCCACCCCCGACACTCCCACTGAGGAGGGGGAGGAGGCAGGTCGCTCTTTTTCGTTGTCGCCGTCGTCGACGGAGTCGCCTTCGCAGGCCTCTGTATCGCACGCAAGTCGTGATGAATGCACGTCAACGCGCGACACACAGCCGGAGAGCCGGAAAGAAGAGAACCACGCGCAGCTACCGCGGAAGCCTCAAGAAGAGGAAGATCACTCTCGCTCACCACCGCCGTCGCGAACGGAGTTACGTTTGCAGGCCCAAGAACGGGAACACAGTACCGATGTGGTACGTGATTTGCAGCCGGAAAGCCGGAGGGATCGCGCAGTTTTGCGGAGGCCTTCTGAGAAGAACGCCACCTCGGTGACGATTGCAGCCGGAAGACCGGAAGAGAAGGACGCGCCGTTACCACGGAAGGCTGAGGTAGAAGGCACCACTATGGTGAATCGCAAAGCCGGAAGTCCGGAGAGAGAAGAGTTAGCTCGAAAAACCGTGCTGTTACGGCAGACCCGACTTCGGGAGATTTTGGTGCAGCACCGAGTGCCAAAGCCGTCAAAAAGACGGAACCAACCACCAGTGTGGCGAACAGTCAAGCCACAGCAAGTGGGCAGCACTCAAGCACTGACGACGCGTGCACGTCGCGCCAAGTGTCGAGCTCCGTGGGAGATCCGCCTCCAACCGAGGATTACAGTGCGCAAGCCGGGCACGTGCCAGCCACAGACCTGGCGCCGTCTAAAAACGGTTCAAAAAATTCCGAATTTGAATCGGCTCTTGACAGCCATGCAAAGGCGCATGTGTCGCAAACCGCAGCGCGCGGCGAACCGCCGCCACGGCACGTGCCAGAACACCACTCGCTGGCTCACCGCTCTGCGGACCGTTCACCGTCGCAACGGGAGATTGTGCCGGAACTCCGGAAGCTCGCTATTCGAGAAGACCGAAGCACGGTCACAGCCCAGCAGCATGGGGAGAAGAACCAGGAATCTGGAAGCATGATGGTCAGGAAAGTACCATGGTCACGGAGACCAAAGCCTGGCGTACAGGATGTACTGCCGTCAGGACGGAAGCCGATCACGAACGACGATGCCCACGACGGGAGAAGCGACGATAACGCCTCGAAGGAGGATTGCTCGAGCAAGCCGCACACCGAGCGGAGTGTCCTCGATGAGGAATACGTCATTGACCGTCTGGTAAGTCACGGCTACGCCCCTGACGGGGAACTACTGTATCGAGTCCGTTGGTACGGCTACGCCTCCTCAGAGGATACGCACGAGCCCATTGAGCACTTGCCTCGCTCGAAGGTCTTGCAGTACCACCGTCGCACACGGACACCGATACCGGCTACGCTGGACAAGGCCCAAGTGGGTTGACCACCCACGTCCCTATTGAGCGCAGCCGTCTCAGACGGAATATGCCGCCTCATGCGGACAGTATTGCATTACGCAAGAATATGCCGCGTCAAGCGGATGCAGCTAAGTTAACTTGAGATCACTTAGCCGCCTCAGGCGGACCAGGCCGCTCTAAGCGGACAGCTTTTTGCTGAACAAACATGCCGCGAAATGCGGAAGCCACTTACAGTGGAGAAGAAGATAAAGAAGAAAGAAGCCTAAGAAGAAGGAGAAGAAGCCAGGACACTGGAAGGAAGACTAAGAAGTTTTATCGCTACAGCCGCTTGTGCGGAAAAGTTATCCC
This sequence comes from Gracilaria domingensis, assembly GCA_022539475.1. Lineage (NCBI taxonomy): Eukaryota > Rhodophyta > Florideophyceae > Gracilariales > Gracilariaceae > Gracilaria > Gracilaria domingensis. The sequence continues at coordinate 41,662 of VCMS01000216.1, read as the reverse complement.
TCTCTTGTGGGCCATTCGCAACAGCCTCAAACGAGGTATTGCCCACTGAGAAGGGGGAGAGCAAGACGAAGAGTTTGAGCCAAGCCAGCACGGCTGGAGAAGTTTACCTCTAACTATTGAGTCGCCCCTCATCATCGGGGTCTATCGCGGACTACCGTAGCCCGTCGGGGATCGCGAGCCGGGGAATTACGCGCCGGACGGTCCAGCACCTGGGGTGCCCCCACTACCGGGAGCCCCGGAGAAGCGCTGTGCCGCTATTGCTTGCAACTCCGACTCGTCGGTCACCGTATGGGGAACGGCCACTCCCACGCCTCGAAGGAAGTCGCGAATGACCGCCGCTCGCGGAGTGAGAGAAGAACTGCCGCCCACGGCGGATGCTACATCCTGAGCCCACGGGCCGGTCGGAGCGGGAGCCGCTACAGCAGGTGGGTCAACGATCACGACTTCGTCGTCATCTCCCGTAGCGTCGGGCTCCGAGGCAACCCCCACTGGGCTCCCCTCATCCATGGGACTTCCTCCCTCTGCAGGGTCATCACCGTCATCGTCGACGTATACGAACCCACGCGGGTGCCCTCCCGGGATATATCGCTCCTCTCGGCGGCGACCAGCCGCCTCAGCGGGACCAATTACCTCCCAAATCCATGGGTCAAAGTATACGAAGTCGCCGGCGTTGACGTTCCGTCCGGGAAAACGGTCCGACTGCCGACGGACCCCGTCCGAAACCTGACTAGCAGGCACCTCATTCCAGTCAATCTGGTCAATAACGTCCACCAACGCGGTGGCTTCGCGTGCATTGCGGACCGAGCCGAGCACTTCGGAGAGATCCAACGCTCGGATCGCTTGCCGGATGAGTTCCGGGATGAACCAAACTCGGTACGAATCATATGCCTCGTTGAGGAGGAAAGCCGCAACGCGGACGGTCCATTATGTTGCCAGGATGCTCCACAGGCCGCGAGGCGGATCGTTCATGAAGTACGAGCTTATGTAAGTTAGGCAGGGCGGTAGCTCTACGTGACACCCTCGTGGGACTTCGACCGCAGGCCAGAATGACGGCAGCGGCAGGTATCGCCCAGTATGGGAGTGACGCGCAATGCGTTTCACCTCCGTGCACTGGTACGGCACCAATACCCCGAAGCGGGAACGCCATTTCCTCTCGAATCGGAGGCCTTCATGAAATTGAGACCGTCCAGGACGGCGAAGGAACCGGAACTCGGCGCGAAGGATCGGCCGCGCCCACAGGATCAACTCCTGCTGCGGCTGAACGGTATCCGAATATCGGTCAATTTCGTCCAACGCGTTGGCTAGATGGTCGCCGTAGCGGACCTCGCAGAAAGTTCGGTAACGTGCCACATCGTACTGGTACTGTGCCGGCACCGGATGTTCGTTCGGAGCTCGGAAGTGTCGCGCGTACCCAATGCGGGCCATCTCATTGCGAGCGAATTGTCTCGTCTCGTTTCGACCTACAAACAGGCAGCTCGGTATAACCGCAACGCGGGCGATCCAGTCCCATGAACGGGTAACGTCAGCAGGGAGCCCACCAGGGAGTTGACCATCGACAGCGTACGAGTCGACGAGCTCTGTATCCCGAACGGCTTCGGCGTCAAACCAGGGAGCCTGGGCAAAAAGGAAACTGTGCCGGTGCGGATCCCGGATGCGTAACGCGCCTGCGGTAGGCCATCCACCCAGCGTAGCTGGCATCTCGGCGTTGAACCAATCTCACACGGGCGCGGGACCAGCCTGAGCTGGAGCGTTATCTTGTCCGGAAGAACCCGGCTGGGAGGCAGCCGCCGACTGCGGGAGAGGTACAGACCGGAACGGCGGGTTCGACACTTGCATGCGTGCCGACGAGGACGGAGGGCCGTTCGGTGCGTTGGACATCGCGGAAGGGCTCGAGATGACGAGGTTCGCTACTGACACCGGAGGTGTTGGTGGCTCCGAACAGTTCTCGGCAGACCCGTCTTGGGAGACTTCCTTATATACCTCCATCGCGAGGCGTATCGAGCCGACGGAGTCGGTGTCTCAGCCTGAGAAGGGGGAGATGTAGAGCAAAACGCCCTTTGTGGGGATGCACCGAGGTGCTTTTCATAGTTTGTTGATCCGTTACCGGCTTCGACACCTCAGGTTATGAGAGGCTACTGGGGTAGTGCCCCTATTTTGGGGTATGCCTAGGAAGGGTAGTATTTCTGCACACGTGTGCCAAGTTGGCCCGATCGCGCGGGCGCCGTGGCAAGCATGCCACGGGGGCACACCTGTATGGCGGCAGCGCCGGATAGTTAGATATTTTAATTGATATTTTCAAGTGCCGTATATAATGGCGGCACTTGCCGCCACTGTACGGGAAGTAAACCTCAACGAGGCTTTTGGCTCTGATCTTCTTGCCGCTTGTGCACGGTCACAAGCCCCATCCTGGGGAATACCGCCGCAATTCCGGGCTGATCAACCAACCTCCGTCCCTGGGGAGTACTAATCCGTCGTCACGGCACTTTTCTTATCTATTTTATTGTTTTCATTTCCGTTTTACGGCTTTCGCTACTCTGCCCTACATTGTAGGTTTGTCCCATTTGTCTCGGGAGTTTTCCCGCTTATCGCGAGTTAGTGCTCCGCAGTGCGGCTCGTTGTTGATCTTTTGTCGTCCCATACCGTTGGGCTGGATACCCCCACTCGCTGTGGCTCGCCGGAACCATCCGGATACCTACGCCGATTCTACCCCTACTACCTCCGACTGCACGCCCAGATCGGGGTCACCCGGATTTACACCCGGCTCGTGTTGGCCCTATTGGAGGGTTCTGTCACTGCGCCTACCCCTGTAGGGAGCAGGGTTCGAACACCCCTGTCGGTGCTCTTCCGCGACGCGGCTGTCGTTTTCCCGTCACCTGTTTTGCACCACACCGTGCACTCTAAAACATTCAAAAGTTTAATCTATCGCCATTATTTCACATTATGCACATATTTGTTGTGTAACCAACTACAAATGAGCTGCTGTTTCAAACAGCTAGCATAACCTCGATCGCAAAAGTAATAGTAGAGAAAAGAAATCTCGTGAAAATATTTGAGCATCTACAGATGTTTGGTTAAGATTGGTAACATTGGTAGCTCCGACCATATTGTTGATGACCGGCGAGAGAGCACGCGTACGCACAGGACCTGTAAGATCGTACTGGTCAACTAGAAAGAAGAGCGTTAACCAAATTCGTGCTTCATTTACACGTCTGAGAAGATGCGGACATCGGCATCGCCTATGTGCTGCTGTATGATTCACGCAAGCTTCTATACGTGTACAAGTTGTCGTTCAAACCTCGAGAACGGGCAGACACACGCAAAGGCGTTCGAGACCCTTCCCTTCATGAGTTGAACACAGCAGTAGAGCGCTCCTTGTAGTGCAAATTGTCGCAATAATATGCGCATTTTATAGTGCATATTATGCACCGGGTGTCCATTGCCGGACCCCGGCCTGCTGGCACATTTATTAGAATTAGTAATTTATTTTGCCTAATATTTTAGGAATTTACACTGGCACGCCTCGGGCTCCACAGTACTTAGGAGTGCCGACGGCGCGCCAGCTTCACTCAGTAAACCTCAAGGAGGCCTTTGGCTCTGACTTGTCGCAGCTTGCGCACGACTCCAGCCCAATTCTTGGGAACGTCGCCGCATATCCGGACTCGTCAACCACCTCTACCACTGAGGAGTACTAAACCGTCGTCACGGCACTTTTCTTATCTATTTCTTGTCTTTATTTCCGTCTTACGTCTTTCGCTACTCTGCCCTACATTGCAGGTTTGGCCCATTTGTCTCGGGACTTTTTCCCGTTTATCACGAGTCAGTGCTCCGCACTGCGGCTCGTTTGTTGATCTTTTTTGGTCCCATACCGTTGGGCTAGATACCTCCACTCGCTGTGGCTCGCCGGACAACCCGGACCTCACGCCGATTCTACCCGTCACCTCCGACTGCACGCCCAGATCGGGGCCATCCGGATTTACACCCGGCATCGCGCTGGCCCTATCGGAGGGTTCTACTGCTGCATCTACCTCTAAAGAGAGCAGGTCTCGAACACCCTGTCGGTGCTTTCCGCGACGCGGCTCTTGTTTGCCCACTCGTGGGATTGCACTACAAACTGGTCTCCCGACTTAGAATCGGCTACTCTTGCCAATTGTAGTTGGAATTGGTTTCGTTGTGTGGAGCCCAAGTCGTTGGGAGTACCCGTTTCAACGGTTTTTTATCGCCCCTTTGTCCGTTATCGGAAGTCACTCTGTTTGTAATTGGCCGAGTTTGTCGGTGAACGATGTCCTCTCGAGGCCAGACTGGCCCTTCTAAGGCCGCGTCTGTACCCGGAACATCTGGCTTGCCGCCCACTCTGCCTCCGTTGCCGAAGGATATCCTGGATGTCCCAGGCAATGGTGAACCGAAACCGGCTTCCAGGGGTGCCCGCTCTGAGAGCGGACCCCCACCCACTCGTGGGCTAGCTCAATCCGCACCTGCGGCACAATCCGCTGCAGCGGCTGAAGCTATGTCGTCCAAGTCCGACGAGTACACCCTCCGTGAATTAGAGGCTCAAGTGCGAATCCCGCAGACCTCGCAGGTGGGCCTGATTCAGGATATCACGAAGATCCGACAACGGCTTGAAGAGGCCGGTGTCCGGGATTTTTCGGACGACGTCCGTGTTCTACGGCTTGATGTCAACCAGGTTATGGAACACCGACAAGTGTCGGCTGCCCTGCACGAGCAGGGTTCTGAACGCTTGGAGCGCTTGGCGGCCCGTATGGAAACGGTCGAGCAAACCATTATTGCTGATGCAGTTGCGCCCGGAGTTCCGGCTTCTGAGCATTCTCAGCATTCGCACCACTCCCGGGATCGCCCGGCACGAAAGAAGAAGGTCAAAGTTGAGTCTGACTCATCTTCTTCATTCTCTTCTGAAGAGGAAGCCCACCAAGAGGGTTCTTCATCCGATTCGTCGGCAAGCGAGAACGACCGCTCTCGTCATCGCGCTTCCCATTCTCGGGCTACTGAAGGCACACATGGCGTTGCGCGAGGCCGTACGAAAGGACGGAAACCCTTGGATTGAAGGAGCTGAAGCCGACAAATTTGTCGTATTGGAAGTTGCTATCGTACCGATTTTATCGGCTGGAGGACACTACGCCACAGAGGAAACCTCGTGGAACTGGCAAAGTGCGGAACCATATCCGACAAATGGATCTGACGCTCAAGCCCCACAAGTTCTCTGGGGAAGATCCAATTCTGGTTCTGGACTTTCTAGCCCGCTTTGTCGCGGAAGCCGATGTACTTCGGATGAATGAGACAGGCCTACATTGCGCTGCCGTATTTTCTGACGGGGGTCGCCGAAGACCAATTCAATTCGGTTCGTGGGTCGTCTCGAGCCTCCGAAGGAGGAGTTACGTGCTGCCCGGAAGCGGTACAATATCTCCTGCGCTCCTATGCGACAAGCAATGCGATACAAGGTGCTATACTTGCGCTGCGAGACACGAAGCAGAAAACCGACGAGTCGGAAACTGTTTACTCCACGCGCCTGAATAAGGCCTTTCACCGCTGTGGTAACGTGTACTCTGCGGCCGAGCGATGCACCATGTTTGTTGATGGCTTAGACCGATCGATTCGGACTCTTGTTGCCCGGCGTCGGGAAAATAAACGCCGGATTACCTATCCGGAACTCGTGCAATTTGCCCCAGCTGAGGGAGATGCATTCCGAGCACGTGTTGGCACAAAGACGCGCACACGCCGACTCCTTCACTTGGAAGGCAGAGACTCCTCTTTGCCTCATTCACGAGGATCAGCCCAGAATGGGTAGGATAATGTGCACCTGTTACAGGAAGATGGCTCGATGCCGAGTTCGGAACTGCCGTCTGCAACAGAACCGTCCACAGTAGACATGGAACCCGCTCTGTACGCCGGACTTCAAGTCCCGGCTTTGCCCGTGCCGCACTCAGGCCGATACCGTACGCAGCGCCCGGGTTGGAGGGATCTTTACCCTCCGAGGCAAGAACGCAGGCCGCCCAACGCGGATCTTCTTCGCCATTTGATTTGCCACACCTGTTACAGGCACGGTCATATCGCTCCGAATTGTCTGTTGCCCCTCAGGGATATGGCGAAAATCATACCTCAGTATGAGTCGCTGACGCCCGCCGAACGGGAAAGAGTTCCCAACAGGCTGCTGAGTCTCTGTCGTGCGAAGGCGGAGACTCAGCCTGAGAAACAGGAAATGGAGCCACCTCATGGTGGAAAGGTAGCCGCTTCTGCGGAATCGCGACATCCGCAGACTGGCGGCGACGCTCAAAAAAACTGAGCACGGGAGCCTCCAGCAATGGAGAGGCGTCCCCTGCGACGGGGTCAAGCACGCCTGGGGCTGAGAAGCCTCGCTCCCAGGTCACAATCCTTAGGAGGAGAATGGCCACAACAGACGTGGACTCTGAGCACCTGGTGTTTTGCGTCTTCCGTGGAAACGGTTTAAGAATTGCCGGTTTCCGGATCGAGTCATGGTCATGGTGAAACGTAATTACAAAGTTTACGCCGACCTTGGTGTATCCGACCAGTATATGGTTCGGCAGTTGTCTGTCCTGGATACAGGCGCTGGTCCAAACTTTTTGGTTCAATCGCTCATTCCGCCGCATCTGCGGTCTCGTATTCGCGCTGCGCCGCTTGTTGATATTGCGGATGCGAACAATCGGCCACTTTCGACAGTGGGAGTCATTGACCTGCTCGTCAGGCTTGGCCACTATGTGGTGAAGCTCGATTTCTTGGTTTGCAAGCAGTTAGCAGCGCCCGTTATAATGGGATGTGACTTCTGCGACCGCTTTGTCGAATCAATTCGACCGCGGGCAAGAACCGTCGAAATGGAAGACGGCACGAGCGTAACGATCGTTCGGCGTCCCCTTAGCAGGGCTTTGAAGAAGCAAGTTCCATTGCCTGCTGCGCAGGAGCCCACCGCCGATGAACGGAAGTCCACGAAGCTCCGGGTAGCTCGGTCTATTTGCATCCCGCCGGAATCGCAGGCCTGGGTTACTGTGACGTCTCCACAATGTGGCTTACAAACGGTACAACCGTTGCCTGCATTGCAAGAGATGCATCAACTCGCCCTCGCTAATGGGATTGTTTTCGTTGAACCCGACAAGCCTTTTCAGGTGTTGGTTGCGAACTTTAGCCGTTTTCATCAACGGTTGATCAGGAGCCAAGTTATTGGTTCATTGCTTCCGCACCCTGCGGCTATAGTGCCTACTCAGGTTTCTACTGCCGAAGTTCTCGGGATCCTCGAAGCTGAGGAGGGGGAGGCGGAACGGAAAGAGCTCGAACCGACCAATTCAAATAGGAAGTTTGAACCGACGGAATCGGATAACGCGAAGCCGACTTTATCGGATCATGAGCGAGAAGCACAAGATGTGGATGAGAAGAATGCCTTGAAGGAGTTCGAGTCTCTGGACCTTGATCACGTCCCAGAGACTCACCGGGATAAACTGCGGCATATGCTTGAAGAGTTCATGCCCATGTGGGATGGATCCCTCGGGAAGATTGGCATAACCAAACCTCGGATTGATTTGCTACCGAATACTCGGCCCATCTCACAGCACCCTTACAGGGCAGAACCGACAGCTCGGAAAGAGGAGAAGGCTCAAGTTGAGAAGATGCTTCGCGCTGGAGTTATTGAGTCGGCTCAGTCACATTGGGCATCGCCGGTGGTGCTCGCGCCCAAAGCTGATGGGTCTTGGCGATTTTGCATCGACTACCGCAAATTGAACGCGCTACGGTCAAGGATGTATATCCTATCCCACGAATGGATGAATGCATCGATTCGTTAGGCGACGCGAAAGTTTTCACAACCCTAGACGCGAATTGGGGCTATTGGCAAGTTCCCGTGAGGGCTGAAGATCGTGACAAGACAGCCTTCGTCTGTCATGAAGGATTGTACCGATTCAATCGGATGCCCTTTGGGTTAACGAACGCGCCAGCTACATTTCCACGAGCTGTGGATATTTTGCTAGCCCGCTTCAAGTGGAAGACTTGCCTGGTTTACCTGGATGACATCATTGTCTACTCCAGCAACCTGGATGAGCACTGACCCACGTACGGGATGTGATGCGAGTCCTACGCGATGCATGCATTACGCTCAAGCTCAAGAAGTGCGAGTTCTTCACCGAAACCGTAAGGTATCTCGGCCACGTCATCCGTCGTGGACGGCTATCGATCGACGAAGTTCGTGTGAGATCCCTCAAAGAGGCTAAGCATCCGCGAACGCAGACTGAACTCCGATCTTTTCTCGGCTTATGCAACGTTTATCGCCGCTTCATTCCGAACTTTGCGGATATCGCTTCACCTCTAAACGAGCTTCTCCGCAAGGGACAGCCAGTACAACTGGAAGCGTTCGAAGACCGCAAAGCTGCGGCTTTCTCGTCTCTGGTTGACGCGGTGACATCGCCACCTGTTCTATCCTACATAGGGCTGGTTTGCCGTATGCATTGACACGGACGCGAGCGACTACCAAGTTGGTTGCGCACTGTTCCAGACCACAGAAGATGGCGAGCGATTGCCAATTGGGTATTGGTCACGAAGCCTCAACGTTCACGAGAGGAATTACTCGGTATCCGAGAAGAAGTTCTTGGCAGTTGTCTGAGCATTACAGACACTGCGGCCCTATCTTATTGGGAACTCATTTCATTGTTCATACCGATCATTCGATCTTGCGCTGGCTACTCTCTATTGCACAGCCATCTGGCCGCTTGATGCGGTGGAGACTTCGCTTGTCGGAATTCGACTTTGACATCCGCTACAAGAAAGGACTCTTGAACACTCAGGCTGATGCACTGTCCCGCTTAGAGACAGCGGCTGAGGCTGCGCCAGTTGATGACCTGGAGATACCGCGCTTCCTCGCGGAAGACGGCTCGAGCGACGCCGATGAAGAATCGGAAGGATGGGACATCTATGATGCTGTCTTAGCCGTGTCGGACACGCAACCCGAACCAGGCTCTTTCGTACCGATCAAGCCGGAAGAACTCATCCTGGAGCAGCACACTGACCGTTTTTGTACGGAGATTCGCAGCCGTTTAAACGGTGGAGCCCAGTTGCCTTTCGTCGAGAACGACCAAGGATTCCTAATCCGAACCGTCGGAAACAGGCCACAGATTGTGGTTCCGCACTCACTTCAGTCACGAGTATTGCACTTCTCGCATTACGCGAAGTTATCAGCCCACCCTGGTGGTAGGAAGTTGTACTACACCTTGAGAAAGAACTTCTACTGGCCAGCAATGGCTTTTGACGCGTATACCACTGTTCCTGGATGTTCTGATTGCGCGAAGAACCGCGTCAAGCTGCGGAATTATTCCAAGAAGTTGGTACTATTCCCTGCTAGGGCTCCACTGGAGTTTGTGGCTATCGATCTACTCGGTGAGTTTATTCGCACTCGCCGGGGAAACCGGTTTCTACTTGTGATCACCGACCGCTTTTCTAAGCTGGTACGGACTGTGCCTTTGAAGAAGGTTACTGCTAGTGCGGTCGCCCAAGCTTTTGTTACTCACTGGGTTTTTGTCTACGGACCGCCGATCGACTTACTATCGGATAATGGACCGCAGTTCACGGCTAAGTTCTTTCAGGACGTATGCCGCATCTTGCGGATTCAGAACTGGTTCACTACCACCTATCATCCCCAGAGTAATGGGCAGGTTGAGCGTTTTAACCGCACAATGCTCAACGCATTGCGGAAGTTTCTTGCCGAGCATCCGTCGGAATGGGATCAGTACACCGACGCGGTGACATATGCCTACAACACGCAGGTTCATCGCACTACTCAGATCTCGCCGTTCGAGCTTGTGCTATCACGCGTCCCACCTTTGGTGGCTATCGAGCCACAGCCAACTTTGGATAAGTTCCCGTCGCTCCGTCTACACAGGGAGGCCTGGAAGGACTGGCTTAAGAACATTATCCCTACAGTTGGGCAGAACATCGCTAAGGCACAGGCCGCATACAAGCAGAATTTCGACGCTAGAGTGCGTAAGAACGCCCCGCAGATCAGGGAAGGTAGCTATGCCTTCCTACGGAAGAAGTACTACAACCCCGAGAAGGAGAAGTGACACAAGCTTTCTCCTATCGCGGACGGCCCGTTCCGGGTTATTGCTGTTACCGACACAACGGTTTTCCTTGACATCAAAGGAGAGCACGAGCGTTTTTCGCTAGATCGCGTAACGCCTGCGCCAAAGCCTGTTTCGCAGGAATCGCAACCGCCATCTTCGGCTACTACCGCACCTACTGTGGAAACAGCCGTCGAGACGGAAACAGCCACCGCAGCGGGAAGTCGCAATGAACCGTCTGTTTTGCCGCATCCGGATCGCGGACTTGCTCATTTGCCAGCTAAGCCGGAACCGAACTCGTCGGTCCCTACAGCCGCACATGTGCACACGCGGATAATGGCCCCTCCGGGGATACTGACCACCGCCCCTGACGCTCCGACTGAGGAGGGGGAGGGGGAAAGTCGTTCTTTGTCGTTGTCGCCGTCATCGACGGAGTTGCCTACGCAGGCCTCGGTCGAGCACGCAAGTCATGGCGAAAACACGCCGTCGTGCGACGCACAGCCGGAGAACCGGAAGAACGAGGAATGCAGCTCGCAGTTATCGAGAAAGCCTGAAGAGGAACGCACCACTACGGTGAATCACAAAGCCGGAAGTCCGGAGAAAGAAGAGTTAGTTCGAAAAGACCGTACTGTTACGGCAGACCCGACTTCGGGAGATTTTGGTGCAGCACCAAGTGCTGAGGCCGTCCAAAATACGGAAGCAACCGCCAGTGTGGCAAGCAGTCAAGCCACAGCAAGTGGGCAGCACTCAAGCACCGTCGACGCGCGCACGTCGCGCCCAGTGTCGAGCTCCGTGGGAGATCCGCCTCCAATCGAGGATTACAGTGCGCAAGCCGGGCACGTGCCAGCCACAGACCTGGCGTCGTCTAAAAACGGAAATTCCGAATTTGAATCCACACGCGCCAGCAACGTAACGGCGTAGAACTCTGCAGCCGCAGGGCGCGGCGAACCGCCGCCACGGCACGTGCCAGAACACCACTCGCTGGCACACCGCACTGCGGACCGTTCACCGTCGCAACGCGAGATTGTGCCGGAACGCCGGAAGCTCGCCATTCGAGAAGAACGAAGTCTGTTCACAGCCCAGCAGCATGGAAAGAAGAACCAGGAAACTAGAAGCCTGACTGTCAGGAAAGCACCATGGTCACCATGGTCACCAGGACCAAAGCCTGGCGTACAGGATGTACTGCCGTCAGGACGGAAGCCGATCACGAACGACGATGCCCACGACGGGAGAAGCGACGATAACGCCTCGAAGGAGGATTGCTCGAGCAAGCCGCACACCAAGCGGAGTGTCCTCGATGAGGAATACGTCATCGACCGTCTGGTAAGTCACGGCTACGCCCCTGACGGGGAACTACTGTATCGAGTCCGTTGGTACGCCTACGCCTCTTCGGAGGATACGCCCGATCCCATTGAGCACTTGCCTCGCTCGAAGGTCTTGCAGTACCACCGTCGCACACGGACACCGATGCCGGCTACGCTGGACAAGGCCCAAGTGGGTTGACCACCCACGCCTCAATTGAGCACAGCCGTCTCAGACGGGATATGCCGCTTCAAGCGGACGTAACTAAGTTAAGTTGAGATCACTAAGCCGCCTCAGGCGGACTAAGCCGCCCTAAAGGGACAGCTTTACGCTGATAACACATGCCGCGAAACGCGGAAGCCACTTTACAATGCAGAAGAAGAAGAATTTGAAGAAGAAAGAAGCCTAAGAAGAAGAAAGCAGCCAGGAAACTGGAAAGAAGACTAAGAAGATTTGCTACAGCCGCTTTCTGCGGAAGGTTCACCCCTCTCTTGTTGGGTCAGTTGCAATTCGCCTCAATCGAGGTATTGCTCACTGAGAAGGGGGAGAACAAGAAGAAAAATTGAGCCAAGCCGGCAACGGCTGGATGAATTACGACTACTATCCGGGGCATGCCCCATCGTCTATATCCCCTTTTGGTGCCACTACATATCGCACAGTGCCGAGTCTCCCCGGTTTCTTTGCCGCAGAGACGGATTTACATTCGCCATTACTGGGAAATTGCGCTTGACCGTTCTTGCTGTTCACGGTTTCATAGCGCGGTTTTCTTGGATTTTCTGCACGCGTATGAGTGGCTACATCTGTTCCACCGTTCTACGGCATGGTCAAAGTCCGATGGTTGACGGTATGCCTTCTTTTGTTACGAAGGTCTGAGCACTACAGTACTGCCAGTACACTGGATCGGACTTATACTGTATCCGTCACACGGCATTCCCGAAGATCTTGGCATCTCTATACCAACTCTTCGGATGATATGAAGGCCATCTGGGAGGTCTCTTGCCTTGTGAGAAGGCTGGACGCGAAGCTCCGAAGTCATCTCGGTCGGTCAATCAACTTGCCCTTTTGGGATGTCCGAACTGGAACGATCGCGTTTGACCCACTTACTCTGAAGCACATTCCGATCTCTCAGCGTGGTTCGACTTTGCTTAGAGAGACTTAAAGTTGAGCAGAGTGGCTTAGTGCCGTATGCAACAGTGGAGTTATAGCGTTCACGAAAACACCCTCCGTCGGGCTATTTTTAGCACAACTTGGGACAGCGCTATCTCCGCAACCCTGCAGCCGATTGAGACGAGAACTGCATCCGAGTAGAGCTTTGGCAGGACTACAAGGGCTGCGGAAAAACGCTGAGTTCGGTTATCGTTCAAGCCGCTCAGTGGAGGTGTTCAGTTTGCCGAATTTTGGTTGTTTACAAGAGACCTGAACCGAAACGACCTCGTTTGAGGCACTTCCCGGTCTTCAAATCCGGCTTTCTTGGGCTCTATCGTCTCGTACGAGTCCAGAAAATTACCGGATGAGCCGGTTTGATCCGTACTTGACGGCAAGCCGAAAACTCGGAAGTGCCGAAACTGGTGAAGGACGTACTGAAGCCGATATCAGTCGGGGATTTTCGCTCAATGACGGCCACCACCGTAGACGGGAGCCTCTCTGAGGAGGATGTAAGACTCATTGGCACTTTTGTTGGAGGCACGTACGACCGCTAGGATGCGGAAGGGAAGCCCAACACTGGAGATATTTGCGAACGACCTGGGTAACCTGCAGGCAGTTCGGACGCGTCGTTGTCGTTTTGGACACCTCGAGAAGGAGGCTTGTGGTCATTACCCTCTGCGGGAAGCCTTCTGGGGGATCTGGGAGGATTCGACCAAGGAGTTCGGCTTGCGAGGATGGATTGCCGTGTTCCGGGCTCGTCAACCGCAACTTTGCGCTTTGTGCCTCGTCCTGAAAAGGGGGAGATGTCGTGCAAATTGTCGCAATAATATGCGCATTTTACAGTGCATATTATGCACCGGGTGTCCATTGCTGGACCCCGGCCTGCTGGCACATTTATTAGAATTAGTAATTTATTTTGCCTAATATTTTAGGAATTTACACTGGCACGCCTCGGCCTCCACAGTACTTAGGAGTGCCGACGGCGCGCCAGCTTCACTCAGTAAACCTCAAGGAGGCCTTTGGCTCTGACTTGTCGCAGCTTGCGCACGACTCCAGCCCAATTCTTGGAACGTCGCCGCATATCCGGACTCGTCAACCACCTCTACCACTGAGGAGTACTAAACCGTCGTCACGGCACTTTTCTTATCTATTTCTTGTCTTTATTTCCGTCTTACGCTTTCGTTACTCTGCCTACATTGCAGGTTTGGCCCATTTGTCTCGGGACTTTTTCCCGTTTATCACGAGTCAGTGCTCCGCACTGCGGCTCGTTTGTTGATCTTTTTTCGTCCCATACCGTTGGGCTAGATACCTCCACTCGCTGTGGCTCGCCGGACAACCCGGACCTCGCGCCGATTCTACCCGTCACCTCCGACTGCACGCCCAGATCGGGGCCATCCGGATTTACACCCGGCATCGCGCTGGCCCTATCGGAGGGTTCTACTGCTGCATCTACCTCTATAGAGAGCAGGTCTCGAACACCCTGTCGGTGCTTTCCGCGACGCGGCTCTTGTTTGCCCACTCGTGGGTTTGCACCACACTCCCAGGAATGGTGCAGCAGGCCGGGTGTAAATCCGAGACCAATCCTTCCCAACGGGCGTAGAGAGCAGTAAACAGAGAAGACGTGTAGCAATAGAGATCACGGCAATGCCGGGTATGACGTCACGCGTAAGCAGCGAGCGCACACGAGAGTGGCGATAGACTACGCGAGTGGGTAGCGACGACACGGCACGAGCCGGATGACAAGAGATAGATACCTGTAGAACAGGGGCGTAGATAGACGGTAGGAAAACAAAGCGGAAAACACACGCACGAGCGGAGAGTGGTGGTGTAGATGCCGCGAGGCGGATAACAAGACCTTCACAAGGCAGCGACTCCCCGCAAGGAGGATATCACTCACCAAGGGTGAAATATTAGAGCCGAACACTCGGTTGGTTCGTTTACTTCCCAAGTTGGGCCGAGCTCACTCTACTACGTAGAGCGGTTGCGCCACTGTGAAGTGTGCCTAAAATATAATATGAAATATTAATAAACACTAAAATACCCCAAAGTTGGGTGCAAACCTCCCACACGTGTGTAACTAGCCATCAATGCTGGGCACTTCATAATCTCAGTTCCACTGATGGCCAACCCCGATATACGGTACAAATCACCATAGAATGGGCCAGACACGTCCTCCTTTCATAGTAATGGGCAGACAGCCGGCATCGCCAGGCGAAAATTATGACTCGAAATTGCGAACATCCTCCGCGAAAGCGTTGCACTACATCTCCCCTGCTGAGGCGCGCGAACACCGTTCGGGGGGCACCCATCTTCCGTCGGAGTGCATAAGTATACGACCGCCATGGCGGGTTCTCAGCCTTCTTCTCCCCTCGTCAACGAGCTCATGGCACACTCAACCTCCACGCGCCCCGCAGTTCTTTCTCCTCCTGCAACCAGGCCTTTAGCAACTCTTCTCCCGAGCTCTCGGCTCTTCTTCCGACTTCTTCGGCTGCTCTCCCGACTTCTTCGGCGTCTCTTTCGCTTTCCACGATGTATAACCCCAATCAGGGCAGCCAACAACCGCAAGGCGGGTTTCCGCAAGCTTATTTCGGTAACTTGGGTCAACCGGCTTAGCCGTCGTCTTCTAACCATCCTCCGCCGATCCAATCGGGCTTCCACAGCGCGCCGCTCCGACAAGTGGGCTTTCAACCGCAGCTAGCTGCGCAACAGACTCTTCAGAGGAGCTGGGTTGCTCCCTTGCCGACGGCACAGCCGGTTTTCAACCCCAATGTGGGGCGTGGGCACTTTACGACGACTTGGAAAGCGTCGACCCGCGCACCAATCCGACTCCGTTCTTACGGGCTCCGTGGTTCCACCCACACGGCGTGGTGATGAGATCTCTCGTAGAGGCTTACGCAGACGGCAGCGGCCATTCGCCGGGCGCGGTACACGTCTGGATGACGGGGACGTTCGACTGGCAGCACCGTATTGCGA
This sequence comes from Gracilaria domingensis, assembly GCA_022539475.1. NCBI lineage: Eukaryota > Rhodophyta > Florideophyceae > Gracilariales > Gracilariaceae > Gracilaria > Gracilaria domingensis. Next base: position 26,177 of record VCMS01000216.1, on the reverse strand, counting down.
TTCCTACACAGGCGTTAGTCCACCGTCGTGGCGAGTCTCACAATGCCGCTCGAGCGGAAATGATCCGAGTCGCACACACGAGAATGTACCGAACCTATTCGCAGCGTCCTATTACCTCGGAGTACCGATTCGATGTCGCCTTCTACCCAACTCTTGGCGAGATACAGTACGGCGAGAACCTTGCCTGGCTTGCCGGTGGTGTTGAGCGCTACCGAAACGTCGGAACTCACCAGGGTCTACTGTGCTGGACCCGTCCTCTTCTGCGTGCAGAGTTTAGATACCTTCCCCGCGCACCGCGGGCTGATTACCTTCAAACCATGATCCGTTCCGAACGGCGTTCTCGCTCCCGATGGGGATATGTAATCCCGAATCAGAATACGGAAGCACATCGAATTCAGGTACGACACATGCGAGGGCGCTACGTCCCTCTGCCGCTCGTCTGGGCCTCTTTTGAGGTGTGCCGGGGCTGCTACGTTGAGCTGCCGCCGTGCATTACCTACATTGGTAGTCGAATGGCAACAGACCCGTTTTCGGGGTGGTGGTCCGCGGTGACGACGGAGTGAGCAGCGAGAACAGCAGTATTCATCCTCTACGAGGTCTACGACCATTATCGACTGTGGTTCATTCCCCCGCGTTTGCGGCTGGCGATGCGCAACTTGGACCTGACCACTCCGCTTGGCGGAAACGGAAACTTCTCCGAGTTGGTAAGCCTCTTGCGAGTGATCGACACCGTCGATTGGAACCAGGTTCCTCTGGCGCAAAGTCGTCGTGACGAGGGTGACCTAGCGATTGATCTCTCTCCAGGCCGCAGAACCCCGCTGGCGGGTGATTTCGTCTTCTACGACCCGTGGACACGTACAATGATCTCCAGAGAGGAGGCGGACGTACTTCGGGACATCCGAGCGCGTAATCCCTGTGAGACATCCAACTGGCTTCATCATGACGGACGAGTTCTTTCACCCTGTTGGGGACGACAACCTGATGGTTGACGACGCTCCTGACGAGAACGAGGATCCCTTTGGGGAAACGACGCGCCGGTGTTCGAACAATCTTCTGCTACTGCAGCGCCAGGTCCCTGCTACTGCAGCGCCAGATCCCTCGCAAGGTGTCTCCGTTCCGGTTCCTGCTCATACAACCCCTGTTGGGCCCATTCCTACTCCCAGGGAGGTTGGTTCCGTGCCTGCACCCGCTCCTGCGACGGTGCCGTCGCCTCGCACGAGTGAAGCCGCGAACGCGAGAGTTTCCGATGCGACGCGGGCTGCAGTCATCGCTCAGTTCCTCAGCGAGGCTGTGGTATCCGACGCTGTGTCGGGAGACGTCTCGCAAATGCTCGAGGCACTCCTAGCTCAGCTAGCGAACGCCGGTTCCCAGCATGGGCCGAGCGAGTCCGGTGGCCCCTCCTCCTAAGAGTATTCCTTCCAAAATCTTGGCCGGTTTGAGCCCGGATAGCGGGCCACAACCTAGTTGACTCATCCAATAAAACTGTGATCTTCTCCTGAACTTCAGGCTTCTTTCCTTTTTGTAGGGCATACTTCATTAACTTCTCCCCTCCGGGGCAATCATTCTTACTCTGAATCGAGTCTTCCTTCCTCTTTCCAGAGCGCTTCATCTCTTCGGAGCTTCGTTTCCTCTTCATAAAGTCTTCTTTCTTCTCTTCCTCTTCCTGAGGACATTCGTTCTTATTCTTCAACTCTCCTCGTCTGTGTTCTCGAAAGTGGAATAGTGAGAGCTAGTTGTGGGATATTTCGTAGTTTAGGCCCAGAAATGGGCGCGCGAGGGGGTTTGCCGGGCTGGCACTCAAAGAATTAACAAATTTTGCAATATTGTATTCCATTTCGCGTAATTTTTTGTTCTGTTCCTCTAGTTTTTTGGCAGATTCCGCCCGCCTTCAACCAAAACTACGCCCTTTTCCAGGAACCTTTTCATTTATTTCACGCGCGCTAGTTTTTCTCTCTGTTCCAATCCGGAACACAGCCCACACCCCACCCCCCTTGCCCACCACACCCGTCCACTACACCCCTCACTCACTTCCATTCACCCCTAAAACACATCAAGCACACACCAAAACACTTTACTCTTCAGGATTTTCAGTTTGCGTATCCTGAAACGTCATCTCGTAAAAGCTCTGCGTACAGGTCAGCCCATTCTCATACACACGCCGCGCTCCCATACGAGTCCCCATCCCACCCAGCGTCTTCTCCTCCTGCTCCCCCAGAATCCTCTCCGCAATACGCACCGCATGCCCAGCACTCCTGAAACCCACCAACGGCGCCCCTCCAGGCAGCTGCCGCGGCACATACACCTCTCCATTCTTCTCCACCCTCGCCATCCTTCCCCTCCTCTTCTTCAAACGGCTCCCACCACCCTCCTCGTCACCCCCTCAACAACCCTCTTCTTCCCTCCTCCACTCTTCGGCGTCACCGGAGACGCCTTCTCACCGCCTCCCTGCCCCCCCTGCAGCATCCCCTTCATCTCCACCAACAGATCGCACGCCTTCTCAACCTGTCCCACCTGCGCCTCCAGCACCTCCACCCTCCCCTTCAACGTCCTATTCTCCCCCTTCAACTCAGCCAACTCCTTCACCAAACACTCCACTATCCCATCCACATGCCCCTTCATCTCCATCCCCACCAACTTCAACCCTCCTCGCACACTCGATATCACCTCCACCGGCAATCCACCCTCCGAAACACTCAGCACAGCTCCCCCCAACTCCACCACCTTGTTCGCAGGAAAGTCATCCATCTGCTCCTTCACCTCAACCCCCATCTCCATCACACGCCCCTTCAGCTCCTCCGCAATCCCCTTCGGCGGCACTCCCTCCCCACCTCCACCCCCCACCTCCCTCCCAAGCCCCAGGGGGCTCAAATGCACCGCCTTCTTCTCTTTCTTCCCCTCGACGCCCTCTTCTTCCTCTCCCGAAGGCGTCCCCGGAACCTCCTTCCCCTCCAAGAGCGCCAGCAACTCCTCGTCCTTCACATACCCGTTCGAAATCACTACGTACACGCGCATAGTAGCAAGAGAAACACGAGAGCGCCAATATGCCACCGAAGACAATGCAACTTGGCCACTCGCGATGCTGACCGTCGCACAGCCCACGCGCATTCCCCGTTTCCTCAAAATTACTCTCATCTCGTTTTCGCGCCAAACAACCCCCCCGTGCACACTCCATCCAAAACACCCATACGCCACCGAACCCCATGCAAACACTTGAACGTGTACCACCCTGCTCCAGACCATACTTTACTCATCTCCATGTGAATAGCTATACGCAACAACTCCAAGTCAAGCAATAGAAGCCCTTCTTATCCCCAACACCTTTCCCTCTTCATACATTACCACTTCAATGTTAACGAAACAAACCCTTTAGTAAAAACCTTCGACAAACAAACTTGTACTATCACATACCTTTTCTATTACAAAACTTGTATTAAACCTTTATAAACTTACAAAGCGACGCCGCTCTCTCTCATTCCCTGCGTAAAGCGCCTCCCACATACTTCTTACCAACGCTCTTTCCTGTAGCTCAGCAACAGAATACATTATGATTAACACAACAAAAGCCGTGTTACCCAGTACTGGTGGCACCACACGGCTCATGCGTTTCCGCAAACCATCCGAAAATGAATCGCTCACCAATTGAGCACTCACAATCGGAGCAAACCTCTGAAAGAATGGCTTCACCGCCTTCCCCATCCCATTCATAAACATCATCGACTTCAATGTACTGCCCCCACTATGCACAACTATTTGCAGCACTTTGCCCACCGTTCGCCTCTCTTGTGGCAAATCCACAACATGATTCGAACCATTCTCTGTGCTCCACAGCACAAGCCATCTCTGTAAACAATAGTTACCCAGTCCCAACAGAAACCCTGCAGAAGAGAATGCAACACTGTTGACCTGAACTGCATCCACCAGCCCTCTCCATTCCGGAAAGAAATGTAAACTCAAAGCAATGCAACTGTTCACAAACAACAGTCCACTTAACGTAAACGCCCCAAATCCATTCAATGAAGCTGCCCAAATCCCAAGCCGACGCTCAGAGTGAAATTTCTCTATGGCCACCGAACCAGACAACCCTTCCTGCACAGACTGCAAACCTTCCGTAAACAACACATGCAGCAACGACTCAATTACCCCCACCGTCAACACCCTCCAAGCATACGCGCTCACAGAACCGTCCTCCGACTTTAGCACATGCACAAGTACCGGTTTTATCACTCCATACAACAACAAAAGAGCAAGCATCCACAACACACAATACAACATCAGCGAGTCCCCGCAAATCTGGCTACCCATTCGCCTCAGTCGACCATGCCCCTCCCTTTCAGGTGCAGAACGAAGGCACCTCCTAAAATGTACTTTGCCAGACAACATTCGATAGAAATCAGGGTTCTACAGCAACATCTCCTCTCTATCAATATGCTCTGAAACGAACTTACACAATTCGCTCATCTCCCTCATCAGCGCCCAGTTTCGTACGTCGCTCTCAGGTCGCCTAACCTGCCCCTTTCCCGTCACTTTGTCGAACGTTAGCAATAAGTCACTGTTAAAGTTCAACTCAGCTCTGTCAGGGTACAATAGCAGCTGCGCTTTACATTGCACCCCAACACCTGCACCAGGTAGCATGAATATTGAATCTTTTGTTCTACACATTTTTGTACCATCCATTGCAATTAGACTTCGTACTGCACAGTGCGTGTCCCCCAGTTCATTCTATCCAGAGAAACACAGATGCCTAAACGCGTAAATTTTGAACCCGTATCTGTCCCCTGACCCACGGTTTGCAAACCCATCGCCTTCTTATTAATACAATCCCCTCTTATATAACACCTTTTCCCCCTTTCACACATTTGAAAACTAAGAAGCATGAGGCTCTCTATGAACTTCAACCGTCTTCCAAAACCATCCAACCGCTTACTTCTCAAATTTGAATACACTTTTAGCAGTATTCATAAGTAAAGTTCTGCGAACTTACCCACTTTATATGAAATATGTTCCAATGATTCATATAATGCGAACCTTTACTCTTCGAAGGATAGAGTCTTTCATGCATCCGCGCAAAGTTTCTTTTCATAAGTAATGTTACGATCAGAAAAAAACCTCAGGGCTCTTCCCTTTGCCTCTGAAGGACAATGTAAATACCCACCCGTTTCAACCCACACATGACATTACCCTCCCATCCAGGCCCCAAAGCGAATCCTTTCCATCTCGAACATCATGAACTCTACAGAAATGGAAGCCATCAAGGCCACAGAATTTCTTCCATCAACTCCAGCTATAATTGTCGGACTTGGCCGCATGGGTACAATGCTTCGAAGTGTCGGTCATTCAGAAGATATTTTCGTGTCGAGCGCAGAGTACATGGGTATGAAGCATCTCCCTGAAGGTCCCATCTTTCTATGTGTCAAAACGTTTGCTTTGGAAAGTGTCATTGAATGTACTCCTCCAGAGCGGCGAGAAGACCTTGTTTTCATTCAGAACGGGAACATTCTCCCGCTTATTTGTAAACATGGGGTCCAGAATTGCACAAAAGCCGTTCTTTACGCTGCCGTACCCACAAAAGGCGCCCCTTCAGAGGACAGCATCACCCTCTGCAGCCCTCTAGGTCTCACAGCTGTGACAGGGAAGTGGGCTAACGCATTCGCGGAACGCTTTTGGTCAGCAAAACTCTCTTGTCATATTGTGTCCGAAGACGCTTTCACAAAGACGTACTATGAGAAACTTGTCTGGATTTCCGCGTTCAACATTGTGGGAGTCTGCCATGGTTACATATCAATGCACGAAGTAGCCACCTTCCATAAAGCAGTCGTGTGTACCATCATGAAGGAGCTTCTCTTGTGACGGAGAAGACAAACATTGAGTACAATACTGATCAGGTGGTTCAGCGGCTTTCGGTGTACGTCAAACTGCTCGCAAGGGTCCAAACTTCCATCTCTGAGCTGGCTCTTAGGAACGCCTATTTCTCCCAACACTCTCAAGAAGTAAGAAATGCAGGCAAAGTTGACCCCGCACCATTTCATATAACTTATCCGACGTCTTCGTTAACGACATGAACCCAGTTAGTACATACACATAAGAAATAAAAACACAATTAGGTTTACCTTCACGCATATGCGTTCATGGACCACACATGTGATGGTCATATTAGGTTGTCAACATAAAAACATAACGAGTATCAATACAAAGTTCATAACAGCACAACATAATCACAAGGGCAACAGCACTGAGTGTTCTAACTCTCCAAAACTCTCGGGTGCCCTACAGGTCGAAATTCTTCCTCTTCATCTTCCTCTTCCTCATCATCCTTTAGTTCGTCTTCATCCTCGACTTCCTGCCCCTCTTAGTCTTCCTCCTCCTCCATCAGAAACGGAGGATCGCTCTCTTCTTCTGAACTCCTTTCTCCGCCTCCACTCTGCGTTCTCCTCATTGGCCTTCACATTCTTCTTCTTCGATTCCTTCTGTAACTCCTCTTCGTCCTCCCCAAATCACTCTCCTTTCAAATTTTGGATTGAAACCTTTCAAACGATGAACCGCATCCGGTAGTTTGTAGCCCTCTGGCACCATGTACATGTGATACCTCAACAGTACAGACATATCCCGAATGGCATTCTTTGCACCGGCCCCTGCATGTACCACATCACCGCGCCCTATAAATATAGAGTACGGAGCAACCATAACCTTTTTGACCGTATGCTGAGAGTACGTGTTCCGCTTGTTCCATTCCCCAGCTGCAAGCTTATGACTCCCCTCGCACACCCAAAGCAGAAACGGTTGCTCCCCAGACACAATCAGAAAGTACCCGGGGTTGTCCGTGTCAATCGTTTCCAATGTCAACAACCCCTTGGAGTCCGTATGCAACGTCTGCCGGGGACAACCTTGGGTTGTGGCCAGCAGTCGACCACCAGTCTTTGGCGCATACATGCTCTTCGTCTGTGCCGTCCTATTGTTCCACAGTTGCAACGCCGCCACGACCTGTCCCACTCTAGCATCCAATAGAGCCCTCTTTCTCACCAACCATCTCAGCACTTCTTGCTCCTCGACCCTGTCCAAGAGCCTCAATCTCGTAATCATATATCGAGTTTGAGCAATCCGTTTCTGCATGTCATCCTCGGCAAACAAGCCCGTGTTGATGATTGCGTTTCAAAAGATTCGGTTCGCTTAAATCCGGAGGTCTTTCTAAGCAAGGAAATTCTCTTCAAAATGCTTCAACATCCTCCCGCACACATCACCAGCATCGTTTCTCGTCCAAACACCTTGTACCTCCGGAATGGTTGCATCTGTGGCGAACCCATCCAGTACGCAAAACCCCTTCTCCCGCACTTCATTGCGTTTCTGTGTGAGAAACTCAAGTGCATACTTATCACGCTCTATCGCAGCCAGCCACAAAGCATCCTCCTTACTGGCATTCGCTGGGCGAGTAGTCGGCAACACAACACCAAGCACAGGTTCTTTTGTAGTTCCAAGCTCTTGATGTCTTGCCCTCGAGGCATGCCAATACAGAGCGTGACGGACAAATTTGAGGTCCTCCTCACTCAGAAGCTCAGATCGATGTCTTACAGCCATATGAATCGCTCTCAGCCAGGGGTCCTTATGGGCAATATGGTTCGTTCCCTCCCCATCGGCTTGAACACACAACCGTCAAATTGCACCGCGCTGGATATTCATCTCCTTTATACGGCTCTCCGCTGTCCAGTAAGCCTTTCGTCTCGGGGAGCTCTTCAGGATTCTCATCATCGAAACCCAGGGTCGTTTCGTCATCGCCTTCTTCCATTTCTTCATCATCGACAAACGCCTCGTCTTCGTCCTGCATCACCATAAGCTTAACCCCCTTCTTGCTCATCACCTTCTCGTTCATTTCCGTCATGAGGTCATCGACGTCCATCTTATGAAACAAGTCCACCAGCTTGGATGAGAGAGACAATTTGCGCTTCTTACGCGGGGTTGGGATGGCTGTATCTCGTTGTCAATGTCCATCTCTTCCAGTATCGCTTCAAATGGATCAACGGAACCTTCTTTCTTTCCGGACCTCTTCTTCTGTGACACACCTCCCTCCTCATCAGGCTCTTCGACTGAGCTGCCACCCTTCGACTCCTTCGCACACCCGACGGTCCAGCTCCTCCCCGCAAATCAACCACGGAAACAGCATTATCATCATCACTGTTACCTTCTCCTTTACCCTTCCTAGTACTTGAAGCAGGCGGCTGAGACTTTAGATCTCGGTTTCTTTCTCAACCCTCCCGGAGATTCAATCCCGAAGAATTTGCGAAGCCCCTTTTCGTACCATATTGGCATTTCGCTGGATGGCATCCTCACGAAGCTGACGACGAGGAAGAACCTTCAGATTCACAACCTGCCCAAATACAAACTCCGAAACCGTAATCAAAGGACCCGTATCACCAGAGATTCTGAAAGACTGCTTGAAGAACTGCTCAAGGATAAGCTTCTTCTCAGGACCAACCGTCCGGGCTGCCCGATACATTGCCAGTGCCCGTGCAAAGAAGTAGGAACGGACTTCTTCGAATCTACCCCAACCTTGTGTCTTGGGATCCTTCACCACAAGCCGACGTATACACTCCATAGCAAACGAGAACTCGTGCGCTTCCAATTTGTATAACTCCGGGTATGAGAAGTGAGTAAGTGCTATCTTCGAATTGTGTTCACACATGTCCTCAAACTTCTCCACCATACCAGAGGTATTCACCAGCTTTAAAGCAAGGTCTGCATAACGCATATACTGCTTTTTCTCTGCCCCCAGTATCCGACAACTGCTTTCCAGACAACGCGCGACCTCCTGAGACTCCAGTTCTGACGCAGATATTCCATGCTCATGTTCAAGGATCTTAATTAGACTCACCGTAGAGTGCACTTTGTCAGCAAACCTCATCTTCAACAGAGCCTCACTCCCCTCATTTAGGAGTGCGCCAAGCCTCAAAATCTCGCTCTCTGTGACATGCTTCCCATCCGTCCTTCTCCACAGCATAACCCTCACATTCTTTGATACAGTCTTTCAGCGAGGGTCATTTTCGTGCTCTAGAACGTGCAATAAGGCCATCAGACGGTGGTGTCCATCCACCAGAACGCAGTTCACGAGTACTCTTTTCTCATCATTCAACGCATTGTTCATGTCGGTCTCACGCGCAACTGTCACACTCATCAACCCAAACCCACCAAGCAGACTTCGTTTTCTGAAGTTTTTAATCAATTCCGCCTTATGGCTTTCACTCATACCACGAAGGCTCTGCTCCGGTGCCTTTATGTGTTTGATATCGATAGTTACAGCTCGCTGAGTGTAGTCCGTCATATCAATGGATGTAACATTGAGGTCCAAGACGTTCTTCTTACGCTTCTTGCCCTTATTCTTCGTTCTGTGCACCTCCACAATCTCTTCATCCGAGCTGCTGATCACATGAATGGACTCCTTCCCCTGCTCAGGCTCCACTACTTTGGCAGATGCGGCCTCGGCCTCGACAGTTCCAGATTGCAGGTCCTCACCTTGAATTGCATCCTCAGAACGGGGTCTCAGCATATTCTTATCCAATGCATACGTCCCCGCTCTTACTATGTCACCTAACGTCTCAGGGGGTCCCTCAACGCCTCCAAAAGTATACAGATAGGGTAGAGTTCCATCAGCAGTGATTTCAGTGAGATATATTACGACACAACCGCTTTCCAGTTCAGAACCATGAAGCGAAGTTTTGAAACTACCATTGTCGTCAAAGGCAGTGGCGTGACCAACAACGTTTTAGGTCCCATTCTGAAATTCAAGGACAAGATCCACCTTCATGCCAGGAGCAATCTGGCCACCACGGCTACCAGACTGCTGCGGAGGTGTTATTCTTGTTCTTCGAGAACTGTGTCGCGCGTTCTTCATGGCGGTAGACTGTACGTTAACGACGTTCAACGTTGAAGGCTCTGGTTCAATTGCTTGTGTGCACGACTTACAATGGGCACCCCCGCTTTTGGCAGCTCCCAATGTACTGTGCAAGCAATGAAGCCAAGTCGAGAACCTGATTACGCAAACGCCCGTATATGTTTAAACTCCTGCTGACGAGAATATGCCTTCAACAAGTTCGTTTACGATAGATCGGTTGCATTACCAATATAGGTTCACTACTAGTATATACGTTGAATCACATCCATTCGCATTAGGACCCCTTCCTACAATGAACGGAACTAAGAAACAGACGATTCCGTACCCCCGTAGGGAGAACGGAGCATAAAATAGAATGTTTGATTTTGAGTGCCCGCCGGCCGAAAGTGCCCTGACGGTCAGGGCACTTTCGGCCCGCGGGCAGCCAAAATCGTCGATTTTTTGAAGAATTAAATATTTCAAAATTCGTTGATTTTTAGTGCCCGCGGGCCGAAAGCGCCCTCGTCAGGGCTAGCGCCCGCACGAGCCGGGTACCCCCTCAAATGCGGCTGTTTTGGGGGGTACCCAGCTCGTGCGGCCCTAGCCCTGACGGTCATGGCACTTTCGGCCCGCGGCACTCAAAATCAAAACCTCAAGCTTCAAACTTCGTTAGTGTTCTCCGTGTACGTGAGCAGTCGTGTAGTGTTCTATCGCCTCGCATACGTTGTTTTATGCATATTGCTCCGCACTGATTCACAAATACGTCCGTAACGTTTGTACTAGCGGTCGTGTCGCACGTCGAGGTTTGCGAGCATTTTGACTCTCGTAATACCGTCATCGATTCAAACCGTTTACTACCGCTCTTATCTCCTCCGAAAAGAAAGTTTGCAAGCCGCGAGAAGAACATTTAAAGCGCTCGTAATGCCTCAACCTCACATCATGGCCGCTACAGATTGTGACACCATGCAACGATTGTATCCGGCCGCTGACATTTTCTTCGCTTTGCAGGACTCCTTCGCCGAAGGTGCCCTATAGAAGCCGGGTTTCGGACGATTGCCCAATACGTAGCAGAGAACCACGAACGTCTGGACCTTGCACGACAGTTTCTCCAGACAGAAGTTCAGTCTCCTAACCTCGGGAACTTGGAAATCGAAGATTTAAAGGAGACGGTGATCCGAAAGAAACCATTGGAGCAGATGTACACGGTTTGCAGAATTCTGGACGTAACCGATGACAGTTCTGATACACGTACGAGGGATTTAATGAAGATGATATCGAGGTCTCCGCACGCCTTATCGATTCGATTTTATTTAACCCGTTTGTCAAATCATTGACGGCTGTAGTGAAGAGTCAATCGGATATGTTTTTTAGAACTGTTAGAAGCCCAACTCGCTTCGGTATTCTTTTATACCTTTCAAACCTTCTTTAAATTATGAGGAAAAACGAAAGCCGGAGGCAGAATAAGAAACGCCGTCTTACAACCGGTGCAGTCCTGGCATCTTCTTGGAGGGCTTTCCGAACTTCTCAAAGGAGACCTGTCAACGTACTGGACTCGCCGTGGAGAGGACGATTTACGCTTGGGACATTTTTGCTAAGGGCCTTGGTTTTGACGACGTTGAGAGTATGGTATACCCGTACATCATGTTCGACACAAACAACATGATGTTTAAGGTGTTAGACAATCGGTTTATTGAATACTGCCCGCCCTGTCAGTCATCATACTCGTCTTGAGGAGAACGTGGAGCCTACTATGAAAAGAGGGGGTGTCGCGGCCGCCTTCAGTGATGATGTTGATTCGAATCTTCGCATTCTGGCCAAAGAATTCTTGGATGACGTTCATGGTATGTGTATTCATGAACGCCTGTATACGCTGCAAGAGGGAAACAAGCATGAGCGCTGGGTTACGCTAGAACAACTCACTCCTGACATGTACCGTAAAGCGCGAGACCTAAGCCACACCCGTGATGAACAGTTCCCTGAACGGTTCGATAGTTGGCAGAAGACGTGTGGAAACCCATTCTGGACGCCACAGGCTGTGCTAGGGCTGAGGCATCGAATGCGGATGTAGAAATGGTTCAGGCACCCGTCAACTTGGTGTCGTCAGACGAACATGATTTCGAACCAGCTCTGTTCCCCTTCGTTCAAAGTTTGACACTCCAGATAGAACTGTTGAGCCTCCAAAGGTCGCAAAGGGTCATTTTCTGCCAAATGCAATGAAGCAATTGAACGAATTGATGAGGACTTCTTTCTCTGTTTTATACAATTGCAACCAGAAAGACCTAGTTGTAACGCACGAGTCTTTGGGAATGGAGAGTACCCTCACTCTGGGAGATGCTCAGCTTCTTCTGACGGACCCACCGTTCAATGCGCGGCGTCGCCAAGGAAAAAGCAACAGCGACCATGACGTCCTCACTGAAAAGGATATGGAACGAGCGGCTGGCACGATCAATGATGTCCTGCGCCCTGGGGGACATTTCATAATCTTCTGTACAGTGGAGCAGTTTCCAAAGTGGTTTGAAATTATGAATGACACAGTGAGGAAGGAGAGAGTAGCCGTTGTTCGAAATGGAAAGAGCGTCAACGAGGAAAGATTCAAACCTATATTCCGTGTGGAAAAGACTCCAATCGTGTTCATACGGGAACCTGGGAATCACAATCAAGACCCCACCCGTGTTTATTCATTGATGTCAGTCACGGAGTATGCTATCCATGGTGTGAAAAGAGGTCTTACTTCGGAGGAGGAACGGAGTATGGTGTCTTTAGAAAGTTTTCACTATGTCCCGTCTACAGTGAAACCATACAAAAATGTGGTGAATAACGTTCCGAAGAGGTCTAAGAGAGAACTGTTGACTTGGAGAGTGAAGAGGAAGGATGGGTGGAAGACCCAGATCATCCGGCCGGAACAGAAGTCAAGAGAACTCATGAAGGAACTCATATCCCGATTTACAAAGCCAGGGGACAAGGTAGTTGACCCATTTGCTGAAACATGCACCACTGGAATGGCATGTTTCTCACTACCGAAGACAGGAAGTTCATAGAGTGCGAGCTAGACGGTGCATGCTTTGAATATGCTACCGATCATATGACGCTACACCTTGCCCGTGTCATCAACGATGGAACCACGGATATTTCCGTTGATCAAGCACGTTGCAATCGGCATAGCGTGTGGTTGAAGCCTACCCGCTGACGACAAGGGTTAGCAAAGCATGGAGACCACCTGGTACGTTTCCTCAGTATCAACGTCTTCCTCTTCATATACTTATATTCTTACAAAACTTGTGGTTGGATAAGTCTTTCTTTCACTTGGCGTGTAACAAAGCCGTTGGTGACTGGCCCGAGAAATACCGCGGGGCTCTCGATCGTGTCGACAGTCGGTCTCTTCTCGCGCAGGATGCAATTTGTTCCTCTGTGACTATAGCGAAGTCTACCATCAAACACCCCAAAGCCGGTTTGGGCGTGTTCGCCACTACCGCTTTCAAAGAAAATAGTGTCATTTGTCATTTCTATGGTACATTAGTGTATCACAACCTAAGTAACCGTGATGAGACTCATACGAAATACGGGAAAGGAATGCTTGGCGTCACGCCGGATCGCTTTCGCAAGTATTGTATCGAAACGGAATTGGAAGGGGATGTGTTTCTCATTTTACTGGAAATAGCGGTGGAGACAGGAAGAAGCCTGTGGCATGGGTGGTTCCTGCACCTTTTTTTGCAGCTGGTTATATTAATGACGCCATCTACTTTGAAGGGGACCCCGAGAAAGATGGACCGGTACCTTTTGGAGGATGGAGGGATAATAATGCCTCCACCGAGAGAACAAAGAGAGGAACGACGTCCTTGAAGAATTTGGAAGCTCCTCAACTTCTTTCTATTATAGTAGCACGAGATATTGAAGAAAGAGAGGAGGTATTTATGGACTATGGACGGCCGTATGATTGGGCGAAACAACTTTCCTCTAAAGTCCTACAGTTTATCAATGTATCATGTACTACTTGCGAGTACCCTTCAAAGTAATAAGTCAATAAATGTGGCTTTCGCATCTCCTGTATCTACATTGTTACAATGATCATGCACGGAATGTTCTGAACCATGCATATACATTTTGAGGCATATGAACATCGGGGTGAACTTATGACTAGTCGTAGAGGCCGTTACGTGGAAACATTCCATAAAACAGGTGCAAAAATGATTGGTGCCAAGCATGGTAACATGTAGGTACTCTGGCGTCCCCCATCTTCACTGTGAATCACCCGTGCCACCGACGCTTTCCGTAAAAGGAAACCCGCGTTTAGTTCGTAGTCTGGAACACGACATGGGTACCGGAAAAGGGAGAAGGCCATCTTCAACTTCTGGTGGCAGTAGACTGAAGGTATCCAAGCCTCAGGACAGATCCCAGCGCACATCAAAACGAACGCAGAGGGGTCGACAATCTCCCCCACCAAGTGGCAATGTTGAAAAGTGGAAAAATGGCCAGCGCGTAATCGACCAGCCCCGAGGGCAGGGTTGCAACGAAAAGAGACTTCGAGGCCTACAAGAACAGGACGAGTTGGGAGGAAGCCTGAGGCAGCTCAGCCTGAGGACAGGACAGAGACACGCATTGGAGAAACATCACCAGAGATTCAGGGGATGAAGATTTCCGGGCTCGTATGTGTTCTGCAAAGTGGAATATAGTCTGTTCGCTTTGGAAACCAAGCTAGTTTTGGGGCTATTTGGGACGCGCGAGGGGGTAGCAGAGGCTGGCACTCAAAAAATTAAGAAATTTTGGAATATTAAATTCCATTTCGCGCAGTTTAGTGCTTGGGTCCCCTAGTTTTTGTAGAGGTTCTACTTCGCCGCACCACCCCATTCACTCTTTTCCGCGACCCTCTCTCAAAACTGCACTCGTGCTAGTTTGCGTTTCCATTTTCTCCCATGTTGCAATGCCAATCGCAACTCATCCCACCTCAATCATCCCATCACTTCTTCCCAGTCCACACCACCACGCTATTTACCATTTCTCGCCCATCACGCGTTCCCATCCTCTCTCTCCGTCTCTGCAAACGTCATTTTGTAGAAGTCAGATGGACAACCCTCCCCCTCCTCGTATACCCGCCTCGCCCCAAAACGGCTTCAAATCCCTCCCATCCTTCTCTCCTCTTGTCCCCTCAGAATCCCCTTCGCAGTCCGCGCTACCTCCGCCGCACTCCTAAACCCAGTCACCACCGGAGCTCCCACTCCCTCCCGCGGCACCTCCTCCACCACCTTCTTCATCTCTTTACGCCTCTTCTTCAGACGGCTCTTCCCATCCCCAACCCCACCACCCTTTTCTTCGGTGTCACAGGAGACCCCTTCTGCACCGCCACCCTTCCCACACTTCCCTTCTCCGTCTTTCCCTCCACACCTCCTTTCACCGTCTCCTCTTCCACCAATCTTTGCCTCTTGCACAGCTCCTTCACCTCCTTCTCCAGCACGTCCAACCTCTCGTTCAGAACCCTATTCTCCTCCCGCAACTCTCCAACCTCCCTTCCCGCACACTCCACTATCCCATACACATGATTTCTCATCTCCACTCCCAATACCGACAACGAATTCCGCACGCTCGAAATCGCCTCAACCGAAACACCACTACCACCCCCACTCAGCACCACACCGCCCATTTCCGTTACAATCTCCACAATTCCATCGTCCAGTTGCTCCTTCATCACCAACCCCAACATCCCCACCCTCGCCTTCATCTCCCCCACAAACCGCATCTCCCTGTCACCCTCTCCGCCCCACTCTCTATCTGGTCTCCAACCTCTAACTGACTCAGATGCACCGCACCCCTTCTCTCCATTGCGACCCCCTCCACCTCCAATTCTACCCCCTTCTCCACCTCATCACCATCCCCTCTCCTCGCCTCACACTTCTTTCCTTCCTCAGCCACTTCCTTCTTCTGCGACATCCGACCAGCCGCCGTAATCACGTCCTCTTCCCGCTTTAGTGACGGCGTCTGCGCTACCTCCTTCCCCTCCAACAGCGCCAACAGCTCCTCATCCTTCACGTATCCGTTTGACATCTTCAGAAGAAGAAGTAGTAGTTGGATCGAAGTTTCCGCTGCGATACAATGCAATCGAGCTAAACTGTGCTGTCCACCCTCACTGTCCAACCACACGGGCTATATCCATCACCATGATTGTCCCTGTTTCCCTCATCCCATTTCCCGCCAAAACATCTACTGTACACCTTCGCACCTTCCACTATTTAAGCGCCACCTCTCTGTCTCCTCTTTCGCGCTCACATATCCCCACCCACCTCGCCTCGACCGGCGATATTTTTCTCTTCCACCATAACCCCACTCGATGGTTATAGCAAAACAGGAAGATATTGCCAGTGGAGGCAAGCTAGGGACTAGTGATTGTACTTAGAGTTGCTCACCCTCTGTCTCGACTGGGGGCATGTTCTTCTTCCGTCACATCCTTTGTGGGTTGTGACAAAAAAGAATATGTCATTACTCGACACCGGATGGGTAACAATGGTAGCACGTAGAGTAGTTCATCCTCCCTCTCAGCGTCCACTGGGGATATATTGATGTTCTCTCACATCCTTTCCCGGTTGTGATACAAGAGAAATACATCTCCAATGGACACGGAGAATATAGTCGTGATAACATGTAAAGGTAACAATGTAATAAACAATAAATTTATGCTACTTTCTCTAACCAACCTTTCGAAAACCAGCTATGACATGAGCTGGGTTACTCGAGCCAAAGATGGCAGATCCTGCAACTGAAATGTTTGCACCGGCCTTCACTACTCCTTTCACAGTACTCAGTCCAATACCCCCATCCACCTGTATCCCTATTCTTGGGTACAACTTCCTTGCATGTCGCACCTTATCAAGAACATCCTCCATAAACGCCTGTCCTCCAAACCCTGGCTCCACCGTCATCAACAATAACATGTCTACAACTCCTTCCTTCATAAGTGCTTCTACGACCTTTATAGACGTATTCGGGCGCAATCCAACTCCATCCTTTTAATTATGGCAATCCGAGTGAAGCTATAAAACCCGTTCACGTCATTTATGAAGCCAAAATGGCTCCTTTCATCCTGTATTCAAGCTCCCCGTAACTCGTACTTTACAACTACTTTACAACTCAGGTTCGAAATCAGTTTCATTCATTGCACACTTTCTACTCTTCCACCTACCTTTCATAAAACATCATCACACTTTGTGGCTTGTCGTCTCATACAAGCCCTATCATTCATTCAGTACAATCACATATCATACATTTCGCTCACTTTCACAAAGTGAACCATGTTCCCGTTCTGCGCTTCCCAACCGTTTGTACTTAAGTATCACTCTTTACCGCAGCAGTTCTCCGCCCCATCTTCCATTTCTATCGTCACACAAAAACATTCGAACACTTGCAATGAACTCCCAGTCCGACATGCCTCCCACTCCGCCTCCGAGTCCCAGATACTCTGACGTCCCTCAGGCCTCATCTCCCGCCCGAAGGACTCGGGCCGTTATTGTTGGAAGGGGCGTATAGGTACCATGCTGGCGAACGAAGAAGATACGGTCATTTCCGCACACGAATTCTGCAGCATGGCTGCTACCTCTCATCTTTCTGATGTACCGATACTAGTTTGTGGAAGAACGAACACCCTGGAGACCGTAATTCAGGCTTGCCCTTATTCGCTCAGAGAGAATCTCGTTTTCTTCCAGAATGGAGACATCATACCATTGGTTTCGAAGCTCGGTGTGGACAAATGTTCAAAAGTTGTCTTATACGTTGGTGTCCCCTCAAGAAACGCAGCTCCGCAGGATGGTGTCACTCCTCAAAGTCCGGATGGTCTCACTGTCGCAACAGGAAAGTGGGCCTCCAACGTTGCAGACAGGTTTAGGTCTATGGGTCTCACTTGCGGGGTTGTCGACGAAGACACATTTCTCGTAAGCTATTATGAGAAGCTCGTGTGGCTATCAGCGTGCAACATCGTCGGGGCCTCAAGAGGTTTCATTCCTATGGACGTAGTCGCTACGGAGTGCAGTACGGTTGTGCTCACAATAATGAAAGAGCTGTTGAAGATAGTTTCGCTTAAGACAGGTACTACTTTCAACCTGGAAGAGACCGTTGGGCGACTTCTTGCATATGGGAAAACTCTCGTTGGCTTCCCTACTTCTTTCTCCGACTTTCAGTTTAGGAACGCGTACTTCTACGACTTTTCCCGCCAAGAAAGAAACATTGTAGGCGGTGACCCCGCTCCTTTTCGTACAAACTACGTCAACGTTGTTAAGGAAAAGTCATCCTCCTCCCCATTCCCCCAGCTTTGAGGTTAGAACACATGACTTTTCGGTGTTGTAAACCTTTTAGAGATAGTTAAATATAAAAGTTACTTTATCGAAATGACCTGTTCCTATTACATTACTTATATTGTTCGTCCTCCTGTGGTTCAAATATGCCCCTTTAAATCCTACATCCCTTATCACTAATACTTCGCTAAGATTTTGCTAGATAGAAAATGGTCATTCCATATCATTAAAGTGCACGATACTAGTAACGAAACAAGTACAAAAATTGTGATATTTCTGAAGAACTAAGCGTTTGCATTACTTGGGGCACCCGTATAAAGTAAGGTAAACCTTTTATGGGTTTCAACCCGTAATGGAGGTTTTTTTACTCTTCTTGATTTCTAAGCTCATGTTAAAGATATTTACAGTTTTCTTTACCCACTTGAACCCTTACATATAATTTATGACTAAATCATCCTCTTTACTTCAAATCGATGCAAAAACTTCTCCTCCTAGTAACGTTTTAAAACAGTACTACAATACCCGTATATGGTCGTTCTTAGACTCTTTTTATACTACGAAACACCTTGTGAACATCAATCACATCCTTCTCATTCGTATACCCCCACCCATTTGCAAAACGAACCCTTTCGAAAGCTTTCAAAACATGTATAACTCAGAAGTTAGAGCCCAAGAAGTAACTCCTCAGCAGCTGGCTAACGAAATATTCAAAAATGGCTACGCCGTGATTAGTCATGTTGACGGTACTCTGAAAAGAGCTGGGGAGAACATTCCTGCCGAAACAGTCAAATGCATGAAGTACATCAACGCACGCGTTGGTTTCGGAATTGCTACTGGGCGAGATATAGAGGATGCCGAGAGTTTCATGGAGCACCTGGGTGGCTACACTTTTGGCATCTCTGGAAACCAAGGCGCACGGGTGAGATTATCCAATGGTACCGAAATTGATCAGGACCTTGACAGGGAAGGTTACGAAAGATATGCAGCCGAACTTGAGAGACTTGCACTCTCCTTAAATGAATCGCACGGACTTCACGAAGAGCGTCAACAAGCAGTGGTGAGCACTAGAAGAGACAGTGGACTCCCTAACTTCACGTACAATGGACTGTCGAAGTGGAAAACAGAAGTTAACTCCGGTGTTTCAAAAATGTTGACATCCTTTCCGAACCTGGTTGCGTACCCTCAAGATGAAAACTGTGACATAGGGGACATTCGTTTCACGAAAAATAGTGGGGCGCTAGCCTTGGTTGAAAACGACCCCCAGTTCGACACACATTTAATCGTTGCTTTCGGGAATGCTTCCAATGATGGCCCTCTATATGAAATGGCAACCCTGGCAGTCCATGTGAAGGGAGACGACCCTCCAGCAGCGGTAACATATCTTGTTGATGGGTTGGAGAACGTGCATGAGACCATCAGAAGCGTCTGTCTGTTGCAGATGCTAGTTTTTGGCGAGGGTCGTTCAGAAATTGGCAAGGGTCGTCCAGTAAATTTTTTGAAAAAATATCGAGATCAATTATTTCAAAATTTGCAGATAATTGCTTGGGTCGTCCAGAATCGCTGTGCAGTAAATACTGGTGGGTTTTCCACTCGTGCTAGTTCTTTAGTCGAGGGCTACCTGAACTGTATTTCGCGAAGTCTAGGTTCAGTTTCCATTAAGGTGCACATTACACGATACCTTCTGCGGAATGATACCCTGCAACGCATGGAATACTAGTGCTAGTACAGATGATGCCCATTATGAAATCATACCGTTTTATTCGTATCTATTCTTCTATCGACCGCTTTTGCTAACCACTACTTCGCTATATTACATGTACCATATCCCCATGATGGAGCGGGTGTAGACGCAATCTGCGGCAGATGCCGCAGACTGCACGTCCACCATCGGCTGTATCGGTAGAACAAATACGCACTCTGAGAGGATGAGGCGCGAAGCGCCTCATCCTCTCCGTTCCTCATGTAGGGAACCATGCCCAGATGCATGGTTCCCTACTTGAGGAACCTGCACCTGCAACTCGTGAGCTACGTCCGCATCAAAAGTCATTTACCTGTATACCCGAGCAGAAAGTATCCATAAGTTAGTCAATGATCCGTTGGATACATTTGAAATGCGATCGAACGTACCATTGATAAAGCAAAACAGAAACGTTGCGCTAGAAAAGTCGAGGGACCTAGTAACTCGCAAAATGGAAAAGAAGAAGGAAAGGGATCGGTTAGATAACCAGCCCACCATCATCGTAAAGCGCGAAAGGTGTCGAAGCGAGAACTCACAACCAAGGACACCAAGAATGCCCATGCAGCAAACATACCGCAAGATGCGATAAACGAGAGAGCAGCCTATGTCCCAACCAAGTACCAGAATCGCCTATCCCGAACAGCCAGAGATCGATCTTGAGAGGCGAAATGAAATTGGTCGTTTACCTGTATACGCAAGCAGAAATTATCCATATGTTAGTCAATGCTCCGTTGGATACAGTTGAAATGCGATAGAACGTACCATTGATAAGAGCAAAACAGAAACGTTGCGCTAGAAAAGTCGAGGGACCTAGTAACTCGCAAACGGAAGAAGAAGCAGGAAAGGATCGGTTAGATTACCAGCCCACCATCATCGTAAAGCGCGAAAAGGTGTCGAAGCGAGAACTCACAAGCAAGGACACCAAGAATGCTCATGTAGCAAGTATACCGCAAGATGCGATAACGAGAGAGCAGCCTATGTCCCAACCAAGTACCAGAATCGCCTATCCCGAACAGCCAGAGATCGATCTTGAGAGACGAAATGAAATTGGTCGTTTTCCTGTATACGCAAGCAGAAAGTATCCATAAGTTAGTCAATGCTCCTTGGATACAGTTGAAAGGCGATAGAACGTACCATTGATAAGAGCAAAACAGAAACGTTGCGCCACAAAAGTCGAGGGACCTAGTAACTCGCAAAAGTAACCCAAAGCCGTTTTCTTGCCGTGTACATGTCGCAGAGCGCGAAGAGACGTGGTGAGGATTGGTTAGTTTAGAACAAAGATACGTAGAAGGAAATGGAAGCACGTACGAAAAGACTGCACGGAATGCATCCGTGAGATACGGATGCTGTCCGCTTTATGGAGGCGTCCGACGAGGGCGGAGAAGAGAATGAGGTACGCTTCATGTCCGCTTAATGGAATCCATTCTCAGCACTCTACTTTGTAATCCGTCGTACTTTTTTCCGCCCTCGCACTTCGTAGCGAGTGCGAGGGCGGAAAAACGTACGACGGAGCGGAGTAGAACGCGAGGATGGCACGGATCACGACGGTAAAAAAGTCGGACGTCGGACGGGCGGCGGCGGCGGCGGAGGGAAGAGATTTATTTTTCTGTGCGAGATTGGACAAGTATACAGCGTACAACGTTGGGAAACCACAGGTTTATAACCAGTGGTAGATAATACGAGAAGTACACCCTTGTGTTGAGGTCGACGTGTACCTACGTTTCTTTTTGAACGAAAGCACGTGATTTAAACTCAAAATATATTCTCCGTTCTGAGCAAGACGTCGATATTGACTGTCGCTCGACCTCCTTCTCCCTTCAGACGCCCTTCCCTTGCAGTCTTTGTCGTCGTTTCTCGTTCATTTCTTCTTCCCATGGTCTACTACTGTACAAATAAGAAGCGTGGGTGCCCCTTCGTTACTCGCCGAGGAGTCTTATCTCTTCAACAGCATGTCAACCATTGCCCGTTTCGTCTGAAAGCAGCGCTGGAAGACGACAATAGCCGGGCCATTCGGAGAAGCAAGCGTCTCAAGCTTTCCGCGCCCGCGCCCGCATCTTCCGAAACGGTCACTGCCCCTTGTCGCCTTCCCGAGCCTCCAGTGTCCGAGGACATCGTCGACCCCACTCCGTGCGCCCCTCCCATTCCGGACACTTCGCATTGTGTTTCTCCTTCCCCGGCTCCCGCGTCATTAGAGCGAGAACACGGAAGCAGTTCCCGCCCAGTGCCTTCTGAGGAGGCCCTTGGTGATTTGCATATGGATTATCTCACGGTTTGTCTGGCTTCAGTAGCTTCCAACCTTGGTCATCGTGAGGCGGACGAGCTAATTGGGCTACTTCGGGACCCGCGATTCTCGCAAAAGCGATTCAACGAGACCATAACAAGTTCCAAGCGCTGTACAGAACTGAAAAACGCCATTTTCGAACGATACGCCTCAAAGGACGGTTTCAATCGCAGAACTGTCTCGCCAGAAGGATGTAAGTTCAGCGCCACCCTCTACACGAGAGACCCCGTTCAGACACTTGTGAAACAGCTCCAGTTGGCTAACAACGAAAACACATTCTTCCACCCTATACCTCAGACCCACTCCACGAAAATATCTCACCCCATGTCCGGCTCTCTCGCAAGAGACGCCACCTCAAAACTTAAGGAAATGGTCATGGGCTCTTTGGATAGTAGAATAGTGTGGTACTCCCAAGAAATAAGTTACAGTGAATCTTTCGTAGGTCTTCTGCAGGTATACACCGATAAGTCTTCAACAACTCTAAAGCAAACATCGGTTACCGCCTATCCTCTTCACCTCATATTTCTCAACTTCTCCGACGAGCTTCGCCGTAAGTGTATCCGTGATGACCTCACAGTAGTGGCATACTTCCCTACCACACTGATCGAGGTTTCCGCATCTGAAGCAGACGCAATGCCATTCGTTTCTAGCAAGTCTCTACGCGAGTCCAGGATGCAAATCCTTCAAGAATCTCTTCGTCAAGTCCTGGAGCCCATTCTAAATCTCACGCAGAAAGGTTTTCAGTTCATCGGCGAAGACAAACTAAGTCGAGTGTGCCATCCTCTGCTTGCAAGTTATTGTGCGGATATTCCTGAGGCTAAGGACATTCTGTCCATTCTTCATGGGACCAAAACGGAAAGCCCGTGTCATAGATGCAAAGCCCCTCGCTCATCTTTATGCAGTCCTATTCCCACCTCATTCAACGGACGTTCTCAAAAGCACACGAAAAGCATCCGAAAGACATACAGAGCTATCTTGCAACATGCACAAAAAGACGAGGCGGAAAGACGTCCACGTCGTGCGAGGGAGAGGAGATCTCAAGCGGATACTCTGATGCGTTCAAATTCCATATCTCTCATTCCTTCGTTCCTCGAAACTTCCGTAAGCCTTGGAATGATCCCGGGATTGTCTCCATACAGTCTGTTCTCATTCGAACCATTACACAACTTGCATCTCGGCATCTCAAAGTTGATAAAAACGGCCACAATCGAGAGAATGCAGTCAGACACCCTGTGGACCACAATAGGAACATCTGCATCGCGTTCATTTCGAACGATACGCACCCAACTCCTCAACGATGCAAACGCAATTCTAGCTTCCATAGAACGCGATTCTCCTGCCAAAGGTTTACATATCGATTTCTCCACGCAGGAGAAAGGCAAATTTTGAATGGTATCTTCACGAAAGACGGTCTCCGTGGAATGCTGGAGGCCAAAAACTACAAAGCACTTGACATGGTCTTTCCCTTCATAGGAGCATTCTTTGACATATGCTGTGGAGAACAGGACGTTGCCCCAATCACAACCGTTTTCTCTCAGTACTCGACTTGCTTTCGACCTTATTCAGATACAATCGTGACCCGTATTGGACTGAAAGCTCTCTCCTGTGTCTTAGTTCGGAGATTGAAGCCTTCAAGCGTTCCGCAACAAAGACTCTGGCGGATTTTCATCCCTCCAGACTGGTAACTCTGAAGTTTCATCTTCTCGATCATCTCGTGGACGATATTCGCCGTCTGGGAAGTATCAAGTACTACGACGCAGGCATATACGAACATGCACACCTGCTATTTAAAAGACACTACAAAAAGACGTCCAGAAGAACAGCAACGGCTGTGGAAGAGACTATTCGCTCCATTGAGCACGGACATGTTAGAAAGCAATGGAATGGCAATACTCCTTACCAGCGTAATCCAGGTTTACCAGGAACTTCCACACAGCTTCCTCGGTTTGCAATGAGAGGGCGTTCTTTCACTTTACGAGCTCTTCAACATTGTGTTTCAAGTATGTCCAGTTCAAAAACATGGACTGCTGTTAGAGAGATGTTCTCAAGTACGGACACAAGGTCGATTCTTGATCAAATTGGTGAACAGGCCCTTCCTCCTTTCCTCAGTCTCGTGAAAGAAACACTGGATGAGCACTCTATTACATACTTCCCAGAAAAGACAAGGATAACTCTGGTGAATTCGGCCCTCGTGAAAGGCGGTTTCGTTCCGACTCTTGAACACTTCGATTCGTCTTCTAAGGCACTTAAGCTGGGACGACCCAAATACCCCATCATCCAACGTGTCTTCGCTTCTCCAGCATTTGGTCCCAGTAGAAAGCCAAAGTTTTCCACTGTATTGGTAAGCGGAGAAGATTCAGAGACTTGGGTTGCCCAGGTAGTCGCTCTGATTCGAATATCTCTCCTTGATTCTGCACTTACCGCACCAGAGGTGCATTCGTCCGGTATTTCGAGGTTTTACCCCCCGCAACAAACATCGACCACATATTGAAATGCATATCTTTACGGTGGGCTACAAACGATGAAAAGAACCACACTCTTCCGTTCCCTCGTCATTCCAAAGCGGAGACTATCGTAGAGTTAACTCCTTGGTACGGGATGGTTCCGGCTTCTGCACTACAGGGAACTGTCCATGTTGTTCGATCAAACTACCCTGCTCCACCTTTTTGTCCTCCACTTCAATGGTTTCAACACCGATTCTACATCAATCGATTCTATCATGATTCAGATGAAGGACCAACTGAGCACGTTGATCTTGTACAGCCTTAAACATTAAGGGCTCCATCCTCTACATGTTCACCTTGTGGTGCCTTTTCTTGTGATCCTGTGTTACTTCCGAAATCGTTCATGTCCATTTCCTTGAACTCCATATCCCCTTCCTCGCATTCACCAACGAAGCAATCGCTAATAGACCCCAATCTTCGGCTCACACTGTCAATAAAAAATGTTCTTTCACAGTGAGGTAAAGTCTTCCGTTCGACGGCATTCGATATCCAAATGTAGCCTCTCTCATGTCATTACCAAGAACCTTAGTCCAATCTTCCGTTGTCGTTCCAAAATTATGAAATTCGCTGGAATTGGTCCTCAAGACACGTTGCCTAACATCCCCCAGAACATTCTTTTAACACAGAGGTAGCAGTTCGGCAAACTTCTTTGTAAACAGTTTCTGTCTCTGGCCACCCCTTGACACATCCGTACTTAGAAGGCTCACAACCGTCAACACCCAAGCGTCCAAACGTGCGAGCAACAGTATTGTGCCATCTAAAAAGGTGCCCGTATCCTTGTCTTCCACATCATACCCAATAAACTCCTTCAGTACTTGTACCCCGACACGGTTTCGGAAGAACAAGTCTTGATCTTCCGTCGGCATATCCTCGACATTGTCCGCATTGGAGTACTTTAGACGAACAAATGGGGCTTTTCTCCACCATGAAGTGTTCGGTACACCATTTTCGTCAAGACGCAGTATGTTCTCCTGCGCTTCCTTCAACTGCATTGTGAGTTCGTCAGCATTCTCTTCTACCAGCTTTGTTCTTCTCCAAATCAGATCGTACCCCAGGAGCAGAAATAGTTTATCCCTCGTATTTCTCTTACGAACGCCCACGACGTCACTCATGGTCTGCCGCATTCTCTGCCTAAGGCACATATCTGCACAAAGTTCCAGTATACACCTGTCGGTAAGAGATGCTTTTCTAATACCTTCCCAGCTCAACTCCTTCAACTCGCTTTCAACCATTTTCTTCAGCAAAGCATCTGGCCCGCCCTCTACCGACGGTGTGAACATGCCAAAACTGCCCAAGAGCTCCACGGGGTTTTTAGGAACCATGTATGAACCACCTTCCTCCGGCTCAATAAGCCCTTCCCCACTCTCAGTTGCGTCTTCCACCTTCTCGGCACGGTTACCCGAATTTCGGGTGAGCGACTCACCTTCGAGCCATAGCTCACTTGTTTCTCTCCTTGCCCACGTCAGCATGTTGTGATACACTGCTCGAGCAACCCCTCGAAACTCGTCGCACACCTCAATTTTAT
>VCMS01000215.1:0-96836 GCA_022539475.1 Gracilaria domingensis | reverse complement strand
CGGCTCTCGGTTGATAGCAATTCCCGAGTCGGGCTATTGGTCGTGGTACTCGCCGAGTGGGCTGCCGAGCGTCGCGGTTCACCTCCTGTGGGGATGTTCTGATCACTAAACCTTTTCCGCTTGTGGTAGTTCCTGCCAAATTTTGAAGGTGGCTCCTTCAGAAGGATTGATCTCGCTTACCTACCCCTTGGGTTCCGAGGCTAACCAGGATAGACGGTGTGGGAGTTGTTGGATGTAAATCGCGCAGGGTCGATTGGGGACCGGAGATTCCCGTAGCTTGGCAGCTGACAGGCACGACAGCGTTTTTCCCGCAGACCGATACCACCGGGGCGATTTCACCCGTTCCGGGTCTGGTGTACTACGACGCGTGGGAGCGCCAAGCTCATTTCTCAGAGCAAGCGAACCGCGAATGGCCGCACTTCCCGCGCTATCGGGTAGGTCATCCAGTTGGGTTTGTATCGTGAGGACTATGCCGTGGCCCTCGGTATGTCCGCATGATCCATGTGGATATTGGATGAATCGGCCGTCGTTGCGGGAACAGGGGCTCCAACTCACTGGCATATCAGCGATACCGGACGACGCAACTGCGTTTCCCCACGGAAGGCAGGCGCTCCTTTGCCCCTGAGGAGCATGGTCCTTGATAGCTCCCACCGCACAACCGGCACAATTTGGGGCCGGAAGCTTGGCGCTATCCTTCGGGCCGTCTCCGGCTCAGTGCGTGGCCAATCCCTCCGGCGCGTAACACCATGCAGGGCTAGCGCCTCGCGAGCAGAGGTATTTCTCACAGAATCCCAACGCGGGAAGCGGTGCGCTCCCTCCACTGTCGGTTAGCCCCTCATGCATGTTCTTCTTCAATCTTAGAGTGTCTTGTTGATAGTTTTTCAATTAACAGCAGCTAGTGGGCAAGTTTTCCGCCGCTTACACCACGCCACTGGCTGGTCGAGGCATATGCTTCTCGCGACGAGCTTCTTCTTCTTACTTCTTCCTCTTCTCTTCAGGACCTTTCCCTTCTCTTATAACAGGCATTCATCAGCATCCCTTCTTCTCTTTCTTCCATGGGCTTCGGCGTAGATATCCTCTTCCTCCTTTTTAGGCATTTTTCTACTTTTTCCCCTCGCAATGGCGGCTATTGCTCGCGATAATTCGGTGGTTTACTATAATACTAAGACTTCTCTCCTATTATAAACGGCAGAGGTCTCTTCTACTTCTTGACTTCATCTTCTCTGTCTCGAGCGTCACTCTTCTGCTTCTTCAAACCAGGAGAGACGGGCAACGAGAGACTGTAAGTGCGCACCGGTTAACGGCTACCCTGCCACCCAATCGTGACATTTGTCACGTTGGAGGCAAATGGTGTTCTGAGACCGCGCGATGAATACGATCAAGGACTGGACTAGGGAGGGTGTTTTCAATTTGGCTCACACGCTCGCTCTCTGGGGAATAGCCCGTACCAACGGACTTATACCAGTAGCTTCCCTTCGGGGCTTTTTTCTCGTGTTCCACGGATAACGATCTACCTACGAAATTCCATATAGAGTATACGCCATCCTGGATAGTCCTGGGTGCTCTCGCGAATGGGCAGATAAGAATGTCAGTGGTAGCCGCAGTGTGCGGGGTAGTGGGTCTTGGAGGCGGTTTAGAACCGATCTTCGGGGGGCGGTGGACAGGTTGGACTTCGGTCGTTCTCAAGCCGTCCTAGACGAAGATGCGCTACACTCCGACACGGGCGTCAATTGCCTCACAAGGTGAGTTTCACGAACCGGAAAACTTCGATGTTCCGAGGTCCGGGGCGAGCTTCCTTCTGCTTTTCCCAAACGGGCGGCATCCAGGACGAAACGGAGTAAGCGTCCGTTTTTGCGGACCACTTTCACTTTGGTCGCAGGAGAGCCCGTTGCGCGGAGAAGTAAGCCTACAGCACTCCACTGGTGCAGGGCGGCGGAACGGCTGGGCGCACGCGGCATATTCCGGCCGTGCACATACCATTTGTCATTGATGGTGGCGGGCGTGTTGTGCCACACATCCCGTGAACGGTATCCACAGTGTCAGTTATCCGGCAAGCGGTCGCTTAAGGCGCGGGCACCAATCTTCACAGCAATGGCAATGGGATTACAGGTATTCATCTGAATCCTCCCGCCATAGGCCTGCGCATGTGCGCACTGCGTGCGCGGTGATTTACGTAATTTCCGGTACCGACGCACTATAGCGTTCCGTCTGCTAAGCAAGCGCCTTCATTCGGGACTTCTCCACTTTCCTGACCTAAGGCTCTTCCCAGCACAATCCACAACGGATTCTTGTCTTCTGTAACTCCCACTGCGGGCATTCCAGGTGGCTGAGTGCGTCACTTCCATGCCGCTTCGTCCCGCGAGGGGTCAGCGGATACTGCACGTTCGCGCCAGAAGCGATTACAGCGCGGTTCCAGCGACTTGGATTGATCCAACGGGGCCCACTAACATCTTAGGCAGCAGCACTCCCAGCAGGGGGATTCTTCACTTCTTCTGACTTCGTTTTCCCTCGCTGAGGTTTCGGAAGATAGCGCCAGACGCGATAGTTCCCGTGGGGGATTCCATCTCACTCTGGAGATCTCAGTCAACTTCGGGTAGGTCCAGGCGGATGCCAGGAGCAAACCGGAGCATGCGATTTACACTGTGCCTCGGCGCTTAACCCTTCCTTAGAGGTGCGATATCGGCTTCCGCTTTCGAGATAGTAGACGAGGGGTGATCTCATAGATATATAGAGAGAGATAGATAGGTGTAACTGTTCCGGGGTTATCCTTGAGCAAAACTCTGATATAGATATAGAGATACAGCGAGACCGCGCTGGCCGGGTGGGTCAAACTGTGGACCGGTTTTGCGCAGTACCGTCTGTTGGTTTAATTGAATGCGACGATGGGACCGTTTCCGGTATCGGCGGCGCGATAACTTCCTGTATAGGGCTCGGTGCGCGATATACTCGATCTCGGCGATACCCGCTCGTGCTGATTATCGATATCAAGCACGACGGTAGTCTCCTGTATGGATACAACCCGATAGGGGCCACTGGCGATTGGAGAGAGCTTATGGCGCTTCTCCTTCTCAGGATTGTAGTACTCCTTCCTGAGGAACACATAATCATCAACCCGAAGCTGCGGTAGCGGCCTACGGATTCGGCTATCGAAATTGCGCTTGTAGGCGAGTTGAGCTTTCTCCATAGAGCGCTTAGCAATAGGCACCATCGTGGTTAACCATTTCTTCCACGCTTCGCGGTGTAGCCTCGGTGTCGAGTACTCGTCCATGGTTGGCTGTGCCTCAATGGCAAGAGGAGGTGGTCTCCTTGACAGGACTAACTCGAAAGGGGACAACGACGTTACCCGATGTACCTGGGTGTTGTACGCGTATGTAATGGCGTCTGTGTACAAATCCCAAGTCTTGGGTGTTCCGCAACGTAGGATCTCAATGCACCAAGAATGGTTCGATTAAATCTCTCTGCCTGACCATTAGTTTGGGGGTGATACGTTGTTGTGAACAGGTTCCTAATGTCGAGGATGCGACAAACGTCTTGGAAGAATTTCGACGTGAACTGGGAGCCGTTGTCGGAGAGCACGTGTACCGGTGGTCCATAGACAAAGACCCAGTGGGTAACAAACGCCTGAGCCACAGCAGCAGCAGTTATCCGCTTGAGCGGCACAGTCCGTACCAGCTTTGAGAAGCGATCGGTGATCACCAAGAGGTATTGATTCCCTTGCGAGGTTTTGATCAATTCGCCAAGAATGTCAATGGCGACAGACTCTAGCGGCGCCCTTGCAGGGAATAACTTCAACTTCTTTGAATGCTTCCTCAGCTTGATGTCGTTTTTGGCACATTCCTGACAGGATCGACGTACTGCATAGCAGTTGCAGGCCAGTAAAAATCCTTTCTCAATGTGAGATACAACTTTCTTCCTCCCGGATGGGCTCCCAGCTTCACATAGTGAGAGAGGTGAAGAACCCGACTCTGTAAGGAGTGCGGCACCACTATTTGTGGGTTCGGTGACACCTTTCTTATTAAGTAGCCTTGATTATTCACCTGAAAGGGCAAGTGGTATCCACCGTTCAGACGGGCTCGTACCTGTGTACAGAAGGGGTCCATCTGCTGTTCCCGTATCATCTCCTCGGGCGTGATGGGTATAAATGACCCGGTACCCGGTTCAGTGGGTCGTGTGACAAGTATATCGTCACAAACGTCATCCGTCACAATTTCCATACTCCCTTCGAGGTCGCCAACCATAAAACATGGGATGTCGGCGTCCTCGGTAGGGTCGGCTTCAGCTGATGTGCCCAAACGGGATAGGGCGTCCGCCTGGAGGTTAAGGGAGCCTTTCTTGTACACTACTTCGAAGTCGAATTCCGACAGTCGGAGTCTCCACCGCATCAGGGGTCCCGATGGTTCGGTGATTTCCATCAGCCAGCGAAGCATTTGTGGTCGGTGTGTACACGAAAGTGGGTCCCCATCAAATATGGTCTCAGTGTCGACAATGCCCAGACTACGGCAAGACATTCCTTTTCGGAAACTGAGTAATTCCGCTCATGAACGTTTAGCGATCTCGACCAGTACCCAATAGGGTGTCGTTCCCCGGTCTCATCGGTTTGAAACAAAGCGCAACCAACCTGGTTTGCGCTAGCGTCAGTGTCGACCTCATAGGGTAACCCAGGTTTGGGGAGAGCCAGAATTGGCGGAGACGTCACGGCTTCAACCAATGCCGCGAACGCGGAGGCCTCTTCGCCTCCAAAGGGGTGCAATTCAACAGGTTTTCCTTTCGTAAGGAGCTTGTTCAACGGTGAAGCAATGTCCGCGAAGTTTGGAACGAAACGTCGGTATACGTTACACAGTCCTAAGAAGGATCGCAGCTCTGTTTGAGTTCTCGGGTGTTTCGCCTCCTTCAAGGATTTGACTCGCACTTCATCGACTGAAAGCTTTCTGGGACGGATTATGTGACCCAGATACTTGACCGATTCGGTGAAGAACTCGCACTTCTTGAGTTTCAATGTTATCCCTGCGTCACGCAGTACTCTCATAACGTCCCGCACATGGGTCAGATGATCATCCAGATTGTTGGAAAAAACGACGATATCGTCCAGATACACCAAACATGTGGTCCACTTAAATCGCGCCAGTAAGATATCGACCGCACGCTGGAATGTAGCGGGTGCATTAGTTAACCCAAAGGGCATTCTCCGGAAACGGTATAGGCCTTGATGGCATACGAACGCCGTCTTATCCCGGTCTTTCTCCCTAATGGGAACCTGCCAGTATCCCCAGTTAGCGTCAAGGGTGGTGAACACGTTCGCGCTCCCAGGAGAATCGATATATTCGTCCATCCGGGGTATCGGATATACATCTTTCACTGTCACCGAATTCAACTTTCGGTAATCGATACAAAATCTCCAAGATCCATCCGGTTTCGGAACTAGCACTACTGGTGACGCCCAAGGGGATTGAGCGGCCTCAATAACGCCAGCCCGCAACATCTTCTCAACTTGAGACTTCTCTTCCTCCCGAGCCTTCGGTCCGGCCCGATAGGGGTGTTGTGCAATCGGCCGAGTGTTCGGAAGCAAGTCAATGCAATGCTCAGTTATTCCAATCGTTCCTAGAGTTCCGTCCCACATGGGAGTGAATTCCCGCAGCATCTCGCGAAGCTTCTCCCGATGGGATTCCGGTACATGCTCCAAATCAAGCTTCATCAATTCCTCAACAGGATCCTTCAAATCACTGCCAGGTGGCACAGGACTAACCTCTAGAGGTCTCGGATTGTCTGAACCCGAGTCTTCTTGGGCTTCTTCCGTATTCACGGCTTCAACAACTTGCGGTTCGGCGCTCTCTTCCCCCTCCTTAGGGTCAGACACTCCGAGAACCTTGGCGATAGGTATTTTCGTCGGAACAACCGCAGTCGGGTGTGGCAGCACAGTACCAATCACTTGGTTCTTTACCAGCCACTGAGTGGATTTTCCCAAGTTGGCGACCATGACCTTGAAGGGTTGATCTGGTTGGATAGTGACCACTCCATTAGCGAGAGCGATTTGGCGCTGTTCATATAAAGCCGGTAACGGTTGTATCGTGTGGAGGCCCCATTGTTTGGTGTTGACGTCGACCCATACCTGGGATTCTGGGGCCAACTGCACGGACTTCGTGACGTGTAGTTTTGTCGACCCCATGCCATCGTTGGAGGCTTGTTGCGCGGCCGGCAGCGGTACGTGCTTCCGCGTAGCGGCTCGCAACGGTTTCCGAACAATCGGCAGTATCGACCCGTCTTCCATTTCCACTTCGCGTTTCCGCGGACGGATGGCTTCCACGAACCGATCGCAGAAGTCACAACCGAAAATAATCGGTGCAGCCAATGAGTCACAGACGACAAAATCAAGTTGTACCAAACAATTTCCTAATCGTACAAGGAGTGTAATATAACCAGCCGTTCTCAACGGATTATTGTTCGCATCGGCGAGATTTAGAGCAGGGCCGAAACGGATTGTCTCCCGAAGAGTGGGCGGGATTAGCTTCTTGTTGATCAAGTTGGGGGCAGCTCCTGTATCCAGGACAGCTAATTGCCTAACCATGAATTGGGTGGACAGGCCAAGGTCGGCATACACATTGTAGTTCCTCTTGGCCATTACCAGGATTCTATCCGGAGCACGGAAATTTCGGGACCGTACCCACGGGCGACGAAGAACACCACAGTGTTCCGAATCTACGTCAGTGGCAGCCATCTTCCTTGTTAGGATTCTAACAGCCGGGGAGTGAAGCGGAGGCGCCTCGGGCGTCTTCAGCTTCGGCTCAGAAGACGCCCCTCCCGTTGGGGAGACTCCCAAGTCTAGTTTTTCGGAGCAGGACCAGCCTGTCGTGGCCGATTCCCGTCCTGGGCACCAACTTGATGACCGTTCGCGGGTTCGACTCTTCCTTCCATATTCTGGACTACCACAGGAGCGGCTTGAGTCGCCATAGATCCACCACTCAAATGAACTGCCATTGCGTGCTTTGCGCCTTCGTAGGAAGTTCTCGGCACACGAGCTTGGTTCTCTGGGGAGAGAGATTCGAACTGAGCGATGATTTTCGACCTTTCCCGCGAAGGGAGCGTACACTGCGTTGAGATATGCCCATATTGGTAACATTCATAACAGATAACTGGGGTCGAATAGTCCTGTGGACCTCTATCCACACGACTCTGCGGGGTGTTATCCCTCCATCCTGGGCGAGTAAACCTCATGCCACGACCTCCATAGGGGATTGGCGCTGCCGGAACCCGGTGTTCTTGCGCATAGAATGCGGGATCCGTTTCCGAAGACGGGACAGAGGTGGACGGGAGGTCAGAAGTACCCATAGAGTCGGGGTTGCTACCCACGAGGTTAACGTTATCGTGATCCAGATTGGAACCATTCCCATCAACCTGGGCAGAAGAATAATCCGATTCTTCGGCGAAGAGTACCTTACGAGGTTTGGTTCTAGAGGGACGCCTAGCTCGGAGCGTTTCACCTTCGGCTTGGGCATACTGTACTAATTCCAGGTAGGTCATCTTCCTATTATTCTCCCGATGTCGGGCGACAAGTGCCCGTATTTGGGAATCCAACCCATCCACGAACAGGGAACATCTCTCTCCCGAGGAATGTACATTACCGCAGCGGTGGAAAGCCTTATTCAGGCGCGTTGAATAAGCTGTTTCCGTTTCTCCCGGACGTTGCTTCGTATCCCTTAAGGCGGAAGTCGCCTTTTGGATGGCATGACCAGTAGCATATGACCTTAGGAGGTAGTGTACCGCTTCGGGCCAACATGTAACTCCCCCTTCCGAGGCTCTTGACGATCCGCGGACGGAATTAAACTGATCTTCTGCCAAACCTTTGAGGTAATACGGGAGGGCTACATACGCCTGGCCCTCGCTCATTCCGAGTATATCAGCTTCTTGCACAAACCTTGCGAGGAAGTCCAGGACCAGGATAGGGTCCTCTCCTGCAAACTCTCTCTTATTCAGAGTAACGCCGAGTTTTCGGATGTAGTCCCGGACCTTTCCGGTTCCCCTTGAGGTCCGAACTTCGGAGGTATCCTTAAGTCCATAATAGCGATATGAAAGCAACTTCCGATACAGCGGATTAGATGGCTTCAACTCCTTCAAGCCAGGGTGCTTCTTCCCCTTCTCCCGGGTGCGGATTGCTCCCTGAGAGGTAAAAGTAGCCTTGGACCGTGACTTCGATGAACGGGGACGCCGACGTCGGCTATCATCCGAAGAGTCGGAGGACGACGACGAGGACGAACTGTCCGAACTACTTCCGGAGTCGGAGTCAGACACATCCGAGTAATTACGGGAATCCTTCATGGACCTACGACGGCTTCTCCTAGTGGATTGGCGAACTGAACTTTCGTCCTCCGAACTATTCCGCCCGGCGGCTTCTGCTTCCTCGTCCATCCGAATGGTGGCTTCGAGGGTGTCCAAGCGTGCGTGGATTCGTTCCACGGCGGCTTGAGTATCCTCTCGTACGAGGCGGTTTTCCTCCACATAAGCCCTTGGGGAGCCGAAGCACTCCATGAGTGAATTCATCTCCTGCCTCAGGATACGCACCTCTCCTGAGACGTCCTTATCTAGGAGTTTATAAACCTGTCGACGGAGTTCCTCGACTGACTCAATGAGGGATATGTGGGCAGCGTTAGCAATACTAAGGCGAGTGCCCAGATTACTGTACTCCTGAGAGTCACGTCTTTCCGGCGGTGCGGCAGAGGGTGTCTCCACGACTGGAACTTCCTCTTCAGGTTGTGGTACTGCCTGCGGAGGGAGTTCTATAATCTCCTGTCCATCAACTGATGCATTCCGGTTCTCGGAGTTGTCGCGATTACTTCCCGATCCAGGGACCGATATTCTCGAGCGGGTACCACCTGACCGCGCAGGGGCATTCGAGGTAACCGACCTTCCTTTCGAGGAGGTAGCTCGGCGTGGCATACTGCAGCTTGCCAACCGAACTCGGGGGCTATTACGCGAACAAATGCGAGACTTCCAAACTGCAGCCAAAAAAAAGGGGTGAGAGATCTCGTATCACAACCAGGTGAACGTGGCCGCGACCTTCAGTCTCCCAAAAAGGGAATTCCAAGTGTCCAGATTCCAAGCGACACAACAAACCCAGTTATGGTCCTCCACCGTTCTAAGTCGGGAGACCAAAATGTAGAGCAAAACCCTGCGCTAGGCGCGATGGGGAATCTTCACTAGGATGTCCGAGTCCTACTCCCTGGATGAGATAGAAACAGCGGCAGAACCCTCTGTCCGTGCTCGAGTCGCGAGACAAGCCGGGTGTAAGACCGGAGACGGTGACTGGATATACCTACAGAGGTGAGATGCAAAGAACGGTGTAGATCCAGAGGTGAAGTGTGATCCGAACCTGGAGAGATGGAGAAAAAGGGGACCGTGTCAACGGGGGGGAGCTCACGGTGCAACCCACCGGAGCGAAGCTACGGACCGTGCCAACCGGCGGAAACAGGTCCGATAGCGGAGCGACGCATAAGGGCGTGCCAAAAATATACCCAATACTGGGGCGGAAGCAATACCTGAACTGGGTGAACGGGTGACAACAACAGTCACGAAAATGAACAACAAAATACAATGACAACAACAAGGGACCGATACAACGGTAGATAAAACAAAGGTTCCAGAGATGGCAAGATGCAAGCTTCCTAAGTGACCCTGAGGGGTAGTAGTGCCGAAACCAATCGTGGTTACTCTCCGAGGGGAGTGGTAAACCTACGTAGGCAGCTGTCTACTATAGCCCGATCCTGAACAGGACGCGACTCAGTTGTCCATTTACTCGTCGGCTCCAGGGTGAGATCACCCGAGTATATATACTATTACTACTACGGTATCTACAATGCACACCTCCCGAGGGTCATACACGTGGACGACCCACTGTCAGGGTGTGGGGTATTCCCCAACGGGCGTGGCACAAATATCTAACTAGCCAATTCCACCACGTGGCCTACTATCACACCCACTAGGCACTTCCCATGCAGGGTCTACCTATTAAGGGTCCAACCAAACCATCCCAACAATACCCAAAATTAAGGGGAGTTTTCATAACTTAGCCACGTCACCGGCCATCAGTACCATCTCATTATGAGAACCGTGATGCATCCGATAGCGGAAAGCCGTTGCTCCACACCCCGTTCAGAAAAACTGACTTCGGGAGTTTCCCCTACGGGAGGGGCGCCTTCCGAGCCGAAGTTGAAGGCGCCCGAGGCGTCACAGCTTCGCTCCCCAGCTGTTAGAATCCTTTCAAGGATAGCGGCTACAACTGACGTGAGCTCAGAACACCTTTCGGTTCTACGTCGTCCGTGGATACGGTCCCGTAATCTCCGTATTCCGGAAAGAGTTCTTGTGATGGCCAAGAGAAACTACAAAGTTTATGCCGATCTTGGCTTGTCTAACCAGTTCATGGTTCGACAGTTGTCTGTGTTGGATACAGGAGCTGCACCGAACCTGATTCACCTTGAGTTGGTGGCACCCGCGCTACGGGATGAAATTCGTCATGGTCCAGGTTTGGACATCGCGGATGCCAACAATAACCCGTTGCGTACTCTCGGGTACATACCTCTCATGGTACGATTAGGAACCTGTATGGTTAAAGTGGATTTCATGTTTGCAAAAGCATTGCCGCACCGGTGATACTCGGTTGTGACTTTTGTGATCGTTTTGTTGAAGCGATTCGACCTCGAGCTCGAGTTGTTACCATAGATGATGGTTCCGAAATACCGATTGTAAGGAAACCGCTAAAGAGAGCTACACGCAAGCGCGTCCCGCTCCCTGCTGCACAGGAAGTTCCAACCGTCGACCCGGTATCATCTAAGCTCCATGTGGCTCATGCCATCGCAATCCCTGCGCAATCCCAAGTTTGGGTCACCATAACTACTAAGCAGTCTGGTCTACGTGTGGTACAACCATTGCCATCATTGTATGATCAGAAGCAACTCGCTTTGGCGAACGGAGTAATCTCGGTGGAACCCGACAAACCATTCAGAGTTTTGGTCGCCAACTTTGGCACAACCCGACAGTGGTTAGCTATAAACCAAATCCTTGGTACCACTCTCCCACACCCTGCTGCTATCCTACCGACGAAGATACCCGTTGCGGATGTTCTCGGTATAACCGATGCTAAGGAGGGGGAGGGATCAGCGGAAACCGCTTTTACCGCATCGGTTACCCCGGCGAGTGAAGTTACCGAATCGCTGGCACCCACCGAGGGTAAAGCTTTGCCACCAGGAACGGAAGATACAGACCCTGTCAAGGAATTGGAACAGTTGAATTTTGATCATGTACCTGAATCTCATAGAGGTAAGCTAAGAGAAATGTTGAGGGAGTTCACACCCATGTGGGATGGATCCCTCAGGACAATTGGAATCACGGAACACCGTATTGACCTACTTCCAGGTACTAGCCCCATTTCCCAACACTCATACCGGGCTGGTCCCAAAGCTAGGGAAGAAGAGCAATCTCAGGTTGAGAAGATGTTACGCGCTGGCGTCATAGAGGCGGCTCAATCCGCTTGGGCCTCACCCGTGGTGCTAGTTCCAAAAGCGGACGGATCATGGCGATTCTGTATTGATTACCGTCGTCTAAATTCGGTCACCGTCAAAGACGTTTATCCCATACCCAGGATGGACGAATACATTGACTCGCTTGGGAGTGCTACAGTGTTCACCGCCTTGGATGCCAATTGGGGATACTGGCAAGTTCCGATCCGTGAAAAGGATAAGGACAAAACTGCTTTTGTGTGCCACCAAGGTTTGTACCGGTTTAAACGAATGCCGTTCGGATTAACCAACGCACCGGCTACGTTTCAACGTGCTATCGATATCCTCTTGGCTCGATTCAAGTGGAATACCTGCTTGGTGTATCTTGACGATATCATCGTGTTCTCCGATAACCTTGATGACCACTTAACACACGTCCGGGACGTCATGAGAGTCCTCAGGGACGCGGGCATTACGCTGAAACTCAAGAAGTGCGAGTTCTTCACAGATTCTGTCAAATACCTAGGGCATATCATTCGACCTGGACAGCTCTCAGTTGACGCAGTTCGCGTGAAGTCGCCGAAGGAAGCGAAACACCCTACGACACAAACGGAACTCCGCAGTTTTCTGGGTCTTTGTAATGTATATCGGCGTTTTGTCCCGAACTTCGCAGATATTGCGACCCCCCTTAGCCACCTCTTGAGAAAAGGTCAACCAGTTCAACTGGAACCCCTAGGCGACGCGGAAGCGTCTGTCTTCTCGGCATTAATCGACGCAGTAACGTCACCGCCAATCTTGGCTTTGCCTAAGCTAGGACTTCCAGTCGAAGTAGACACTGACGCCAGTGCACACCAGGTTGGTTGCGCCCTGTTTCAGGTCACGGAAGACGGCGTGAGACATCCAATTGGATACTGGTCGCGATCCTTGAACGTACACGAACGTAACTACTCAGTCTCGGAGAAAGAGTGCTTAGCCGTTGTATGGGCTCTAACTACACTGAGGCCATATCTTATGGGCAACCATTTTACGGTACATACGGACCACTCATCTCTCCGATGGCTCATGGAAATCTCGGAACCATCAGGACGCTTGATGCGTTGGCGCTTGAGGTTATCGGAGTTCGATTTCACAGTTACGTACAAAAAAGGAACGTTGAATCTGCAGGCTGATGCACTCTCCTGCTTGGGAACAAATGCAGAAGCGGCACCAGTTGACGATCTGGACATACCATGCTTTATGGTGGAAGAACAAGCAGGTTGGGTCGAATCTTTGTCGGATGACATCTGTGACGACATCCTACTCACTTCTGAGAAGTTGGATCCCTTGACTGGATCTTTTGTACCCATCACTCCCGAGGAGATGATCCGAGAACAGCAAACGGATGAGTTTTGTACGCGAATTCGCGCTCGTCTCAATGGAGGAGATCGTATACCTTTTCAGGTTAGCGATCAGGGGTACCTGGTTAGGTTGGTTGAAGCGTATACCCAAATTGTGGTCCCATACTCGCTGCAAAACCGTGTGTTGGCCATGACACACTATGTGAAGGTAGGAGCCCACCCAGGAGGTCGAAAACTATACTTGACCCTGCGTAGGGATTTTTACTGGCCGTCAATGGCATTGGACTGCTACGCAGTGCGACGCTCTTGCACCGAGTGCGCTAAGAATAACGTGAAACTTCGTAAGTACTCGAAGAAGTTAACGCTGTTCCCAGCACGGTCTCCTTTGGAGTTTATCGCTATCGATATCTTAGGTGATTTGATCAGAACCGCAAGAGGTAATCGATACCTTTGGGTTATCACCGATCGGTTCTCTAAGTTAGTACGGACAGTCCCGCTGAAACGGATTACGGCCACCGTGGTTGCACAAGCTTTTGTCACCCACTGGGTCTATGTGTACGGTCCACCGGTTCATCTATTATCAGATAACGGTTCACAGTTCACGTCGAAGTTTTTCCAGGACGTCTGTCGGATCTTGAGTGTCAAGAATCTATTTACGGCCACCTACCACCCCCAAACAAATGGTCAGGTAGAACGATTTAACCGTACCATGCTGAATGCATTAAGATCTTATGTGGCAGATCATCCTAAGAATTGGGATTTGTATACGGACGCTATTACGTATGCGTACAACACCCAAGTCCACCGGGTAACGAAGCTAGCACCTTTTGAGTTGATATTGTCAAGAGTACCGCCACCGGTTGCAATCGAGGCTCAAGAAACGCTTTCTACGTACCCGTCTGTTGGGTTATACAGGAACGCTTGGAAGGGTTGGTTAACCAAAATGGTACCGGTCGCTCGCACAGCGATGGATAAGGCGCAGGCCGCTTATAAGCGCAACTTCGATGCGAAGGTTAAGACCCCATTACCAAAGGTCAAACCAGACGATATGGTATTTCTCCGCAAAGAATACTATAATCCGTAGAAGGAACGGCGCCACAAGCTCTCGCCTATCGCGGAAGGACACGGACGATACCGTAGTATTGGATATCAATAATCTCCACGAACGGATATCGTTAGACCGTGTCGCGCTGGCCCCACCACCCTACGTTCACGTTAACACCCAACTGGGTGAAGCTACAGGGGACGAACAGGTCGTATCTTCGCGCCCTGCGACTCTCCGCCCTGATCGCGGCTTATCGGATCTACCGAAGTCAGAATCACCCACGCGGGTAGCACAACCCGTTGCGGGAGTCGAAGAGGAAAACTCAACTAGAGTTGATCCCCCACCGGACGTCGTGGCTCCCGTGCCACCGCCTAAGGAGGGGGAGGAAAGTACGGAACCCGTTACACCGGCGTCGCACGGTCACGCTGTGTCGCAAGGTACCGCAACCAATCTCGCGGTCTCTACCGATAGCGTTGTGGTGCGCCGAGGCGCTGTACCTCGTGGTGATACTCCGTCGAGTTCGTTGAGCAATGCGCTGGAAACGACACGACCCACCCAGGGGGTACACACCGCTGTGTATAACATAACCCCGTTGGGAACACCACAACTGAGTGAGGTCACCACCCGCAGAGCGGAGAAGACAGTATCTGTAGACCCGGGCTTCCCGGAGAACGCAGAACCGCAAGCGGTAGATCAGCTCAATGTTACCGACCGGTGTTAACCACGCCGTGGTATGAGGAAACGAGAAGTCGTACTTACCCGCGTATTATTTGGGGAAAACACCCTTGGAAAGGTGAAGTACGAAGTACGAGTTTGGAAACCGTCGATGGTGCACCCACGCCGCGTGGCAGAGGACTCATGACACACCCAAGTGGAGAGTAACACGTTGTGTGACGTGGTGACGTATGGAAAGCACCGCCGACGCGGGGAACTGCTGACAGTAAGTCGCGTGCGCGAGTACCACACGCGCACGGTGAACGATGTACGGTCGCCATCCGTAGGCGAACGGACACCTGTTAGGATAACTCCTGGCTCACACTTGCCATCGCCTGGCCAACCAGAAGGCCGCGATACGCACCGTGATTGGTCAATCCGCCTCCATGGCACACGAGCGAGACCCTACCCGTTCTCCGTCGCACGGACGATCCTTCTGGATAGCAAGAGGGAGCTCAGAATCCCGAAGCTACCGTTGGACGGTTGGAAGCTCAACCAAAACGAGCCGAAACTCGTCAGACTGAAGAAGGAGAGTACTTCAAGAAGAACCTTTCAGGTTGAAGATGAGACGCTCCTGGCGTAAGTTGTAGTTGTCGCGCAGCGAGGAACTCCTAGTGAGTCGTGACTGGTTAAGTCCAAGAGGAACCCCTCTAGAGGTTAACCGGCCACCACCTCGCCACCCTCGAAGGTACGAAACCACAATGGGTGAAGGAGAGCAGTCAAACACCGTGGTGTACCCGCAGGAATACGTGATCGAACGTATCGTACGTCATGTTGTAGACCCCGATGGGACGGTACTGTACCAAGTGCGATGGTATGGCTACTCCGCCGAGGAGGACACCATGGAGCCGGTCGAGCACCTACCTAGGTCGAAGATCGTTTCATACCACCGTCGCACTCGGTCAGCCTTGCCGTCCAACCTGGACCAAGCCCAGGTGGGATAAGAACCGTTCCCGGTGAGGAGCTTTCAACTATACCGCGATGCGGAAGACTCAGAATGGAGAGTTGACCCCTTCTGTGTGGGGATGAATGAAGGAAGAAGACCAATGAAGCGGTGAAGACTGAACTAGAAGAAGTGAGAAGAAAGAAAGAAGAGCATACCGAAATGCCGGTTGTACCGATTTAAAACGGTTAGAGTAGAAGAAGCACCAAAGAAGTGAAGTACACTTGAACACAGTGTGAGTGAAGAAGTAATCGAAGATCGATCAAGTTCGTGGAGAACAGGCAAGAGGGTGGAGGGAAAGTTACCACTAGATGGTTTTACTGTTTCTATCTTATACTAAGGACCAAGTCCTCCAGCCCTGCTGGTCATCTTACACCCCCGATGAGGGACCGGCACCGCCGCTACCGGAGAGACCCTGCGAAGGGTGCGGAACGGCGTAAGCCAGTATCCCTGCCATAGTGGTGAGATGATCGGGCACGATAATTCCAGCGTTCTGGAGACTGGCGCGCAACATCGCGATGTTCGCCGGAGAATCTCCCGGAGCGACCGGAGCTGTCGGGGCCGGAAGGACCGAAGGAATGGTAGCCGCTACAGGGGCCGGACCCACCACCGAAACACTCGCTTGAGTCGGAACATTCCAACCCACAGGAGCCTGGGGTACCCCGCCGCTGGCGTGCAACACCTGATTCGCCGCCGGTAGGTCGTTCACCAACTCCTGGTCCATCTCGACGATTGCTCCCGCCGCCTCTCCACCGGTATCCATGTTCGGATCATCCAGATCTACTGGGGCGACCCAGTTGTCACTGAACATGAACCCAACCGGGTGACTGTCTGGAATCGACCGTGGCTGGTTCGCTGCCCACTCGGCATACGCGCTAGTCGTCATCGTACCCTCCCATGGGTCGTAATACACGAAATCTCCTGCGGTGGGATGTCTCCTACCGGGTGAGCGGTCGTAGTGACGACGAGGACCTTTCCCGCGTTGCGAACGGGGCACCGTTTCCCAATCGATTCCATCGATAACATCCAAGATGTAATGGATCTCATCCACGTTCTCTTCGGACCCCAAGGGAGTGTGCAAATCCAGCGAGCGGATAATGCTGCGAAGCATCGGCGGAATATACCAAACACGGTAGTTGTCGTAAGCCTCCCAGAGGAGAAACGCTGCTACGCGTGCCGCCCACTCGCCGGCTACGAGACCCCACCATCCTGAACGCGGATCGTTGATCAATCGGGAGCCGATGTAACTCAAGCACGGAGGCAGTTCTGCAAAACACCCTTTGGGTACCTCCACATCACGCCACCAATCTGGTAGAGGAGGGAACCGTCCAACAAAGGCCTGCGGTCTGTACCTCTCGGTCTCGATATTCGGGTACGGAATCAGATACCCATGACGGGAACGAGCTTTCCGCTCAAACCGAATGCGGTTGACGAACCCACCCTGGGAAGCGTTCTTGCGAAGATAACGGAACTCCGCTCGGAGTATGGGCCGATTCCAGCACAACATCAACCTCGATGTGGTCGGGCCATCGCCAGCGTACCGCGCATGGTCGAACGTCGCCAAGTTGTCTCCATATCGGACTTCACCGAAAGTACGGTAGAATGGAGTATCGAACCCATATGACGGTGGAACCAGGTGCTCGAGGTGCACTCGACTGAGTCTCTTGTACGCCAACTTCGCGTGTTCCGCGCGCGCGGTGTTCAGGTTCTCACCCTCGCGGGTATCGTACCGGAGGAGCATCGGGTCGATCGCTATACGAACTTTCCATTCTGGAGATTGCACTACCGCTAACGGCAGACCGCCCGGTAGGAAGCCGTTTTC
Organism: Gracilaria domingensis; assembly: GCA_022539475.1. Taxonomy (NCBI): domain Eukaryota; phylum Rhodophyta; class Florideophyceae; order Gracilariales; family Gracilariaceae; genus Gracilaria; species Gracilaria domingensis. The sequence continues at coordinate 79,492 of VCMS01000215.1, read as the reverse complement.
GGCATACGACTCCAGGAGAGTGTCATCGTTAACAGCTACCGGATGAAACCACGGTGCACGGCTGAACGCAAACCCATCACGGAGTGGATCGCGTACTGCGAGAGATTCCCTCGATATCCAACCAGCTTGGTTCGCCATCAGCGGCATCGCTTGCGCTGAATTCCATAACGGAACGTTCACCCGGACCATCGGTTGAGACTGAGGCAGTGGAGCCGTCGCAGAACCCGGCTGAGGGTAGTTCGACGCGCTCGCCTGACCCGTCGGGTGATGAGGAAACTGATTCGGGTTCATCGGAATGACAGATGATGTACTGTGATCGAGTTCGGATACTTGAATACTCTGTTCGCTTGAGTGTGTATCGCGCTTGCGAGGTATAGAAACCGAGGAGTTGGTACCGCTCATGACTGTGACGTATTTACGTACTTGCGTTTCGCACAAAACTTCAACCTCGAAGTCGTTCTCGGCTCTAAGGAGGGGGAGATGTAGAGCAACGCATTTTGCGTGGTTATCAGGATGATGCGTCTCATATACTCAGGGGAGTGATACGAGGATGCACTGGAAGAGTTATGAGTTGGACCCAATTTTGGCGGTTACTTTTGGAATGGCTTTCCCACAGTTACCTGTAATCAGGGTTGCCATTGCTGGCCAATACCGCTAGGTGGACGCGTGTACTACACCACCGTGTGTGTGCATATTACGGGACAATAGGTAGTGCACCTGAGGTGCCTGACACTGGGCTAGCCACGTGTACGGACCCCTGCGGGTGTGCACCACGTGTACATAGTTAGTTTAGACCTACTTAGGTGAGCTCGACCTCGTCGTCGCGAGCACCTTTGTAAAGTCAACCCGAGCACTTCTAAGTGAACTCTTTGTCGAGTAGCGCTCTCCTGAGGGGACTCTACACGAGTGAGGCTCTGGCGCCAACCGCCTACTTGGGTTATCACTCTCGCGAGTATAGCCACGTCTGGTTACGGTGGTCCTACCCTCTCGGTACCTTTGAAGAACATCTGTCGTTGATGTCGGGACCTGAGGGTCGTACCGAGGAGGTATAGGACTAGATTACGAAGTGATCCGACTCTGTATAGAGTTTTGCCGTGTTTACGGAGACCCGTGCATTACCGTTGGAGGATCTCGCCCCGCTCCGGGCACAGTGCCGAGGAGGCCCTACCCGTCGCGTGTGGGTGTTGTTTGGTTGTTGTTTTCTGTTGCTTTCCCTCTCGGGACTACACCTGTCGTTGGTCGTGTTTCATCGTTGCCGATACCACCCCATCTCTGGAGTTTCTCATCGTTTCATCACCACGTGGCCTATCACCTCTGTAGGTATAGCCAGTTGCCACTTCGGCCTTACAACCGAGTTACGGTGGTACAGAGGGCTCTGTCACTGGTCTGCCATCTCTCACGAGAGCGGACCTTTGGACAGTCTGGTGGGTTTCACTCTTCCGAGTTTGCCCCACATCCTTTCTCGATCTCTTCTTTGTAGGTATAGCGGGTCACGGTCTCCGGTCTGACACCCGGCTTGCTTCTCGCTTAAGCACGGACAGAGGGCTGTGTCACTGAGACTGCCCATATAGGAAACAGGATTCAGACATCCTGTGGATCATCCCTATTTCTAGATTTGCTCTACAGTAAGCACTCTCAGCAACTGTAAGATCTTTCAGCAATGGTAACCACGTTAAAAACTGCCAGAAATGGTAATCAACGGTAAGAATTCTCAGCAATGGTAAGCAACGTTAAGCACTCTCAGCAATGAAAGCACTTTAAGCAAAACAAGCAATGTAACTCTTAGTGAAGAAGCAATAAAACACAAGCAATACCCAAAAGTAATGGGAGTCATGCGTTAAAATATCTGGCTGTTTTAGAACATTCCTAAACAAATCCTAATTAGAGGAAGATATAATTTTTCTCCGAAAACCTCTTTGAATCGATCTAGGTGAGATAAATCTGGGCTCGTTACGTTAAGAGTTTGTCTCGAACGTTTTTAAGAGCTGGTCAGAGGACTTTGAATGAATGCAAACGCGGGACAAATATCTCATAAAGGGCCTTATATGGCGCGAGGTCTGTAGAAAATAGGACGTTGTATACCCAGATTCTACGATGTATTAACTCCAAAACGAAGTTTGAAAAGAATAGCAATGGTCAATATAAGCAACGTGGCATTTTACGTGACCCGTTTTGGGTTCTTCCCAACCACTCAACACTCATAACTCTTTCTTCTAAGCAGTAACAGCTATTTCTCAACCTTTTCTTCTTCCTGCTTTCTCTCCTTTTTTATCTGAGTGTGGTGCGCTTTCCTGAATAAATCTCTTTCACCACTTTTGAATATTTACTCTTTTTGACTTTTTTCATTTTCTTCTCTTCTGTTGTCCATCTTTAAGAATTGGATCTTACTATTTTTGTTTATAATTTTAAGTTCATGTATGAACTTCGACACGGACTTAGGAGAATTAAAGTCTAGTGTGTGCCTTAAGTTTAGCACAAACTTTAGCCGTTTGGTTTCAAAACTGTTTTTAGAGTTTAAAGCAAATTTAAGCCGACTTATTAGAAAATATCATCTAGAGTTGGTTTGAGCTCTAGTTGTTTTTTTATTTGTCGTTTATTATATTGTGCACATCTGCGCATGGCTATTATTTTGGTGTAAACGTCTGGATCTTTAGTTAGGTTTGTCATTACTTGCGTTATTTTCTACAAAAATCATATCCAGAGCACATGCAATAATCAACTGGTCATATTTAGTCATATACAGCACATTTGGCCTATAAAAACACGTGTTATGTTCATTTCTTTTAAGAATCTTACAGGTACGTAAAATAATAAATTAAATGATATGGAAATGAAGTTTTAAGTTTTTTCCTCACTACCAAAAGTATACATAGTTAGCGATGTGTTAAGATTGGTTTTTGTTTTATTAATTTTGCCTTTGTTTTTAATTTTTGCTCGTTTTTAAAAACGTTTTTGAAACATTAAAGTTTGATATTAACATTCTTTAGAACGAATATATGTTGTTAGAGCCTAAGCAAATTGGCATGTGTATTTCTGTATCTCCAACCAAGAGCAGTGCAATTTAATTTCTAAGGAAACACGCTTAGAAAAAGGACAAAGTAAAAGTGACTAAAAATGATTGAGTTCGAATTTTTTTTATTGACTTCGACTTCGACTTGGTCAAAAATATAGTGACAAATACGGCCCTGCGCTGCAACGTCTGAAGCGTGGCGCCATGCGGAAGCAGCACGTGGCTCACAAAGTTGTAGTCGGGGAATTTGACGGCCCGCATCCGGCGGCGCGCGGGCGACGGCGGGCACGACGACTGGCAGCGCTAGATCTCGGCGTCGATCAGCGAGCTGAAATTGGGCAAGGACGCACAAAGGTGCGGGATGTCGTCATGCTAACAGGGCACCTGCTGTGGCAGGCGCGACGCGTGGCGCGGCAAGGACGGGCGCACGGGCGACACGGACGGTGACGTTGTCGGCTGCGGAATGAAGAGCGCGCGAGCCGGCATGTCTTTCGGAGGGTCGGCGGCGCGGCGGCGGAAACTAAAATCCGTAAAGAACGCCGCAGAAACCTGCATCGCGAGAGAAAAACGACGCGGGTTCTGCGGCGTAGCGACGGCGATGGCGATCACCGGCCATGACGATCGCCAAAAACGCTGGTTGTATACCACGAGCGCTGCCGGCGCTCTTTAGATCTCCAATCCATTAACTCCCGTTCAAAATAAATTATCTTCATCGTGCTTCGAAATCTCATTACATTTACAATACAGAATACACACTTGTGCTGCCAATGTTGACAATCATTATGCAGCCCCAGTCGCCAGATCTGATGGCAAGCGCGAGCTACGCCAGCCGTCTTCGAGGCGCAGAGTGCAAGCCCGCGTTCTAGAATAGTGAGAAACGATAGATGAAGGCGGATAGGAACGTTATGTACTGAGGAGTTTGGCTCGGTTGTCTACAACATGTTGACACCACCTCGGATTGCAAGGTTATATCCTGTTTTGGAGGAACAAAATTAAAGCAATCAGGGCTGAAAGGTTTAGAAGAATTCCGACAGCAGCGCCACATTTGTAGAAGGTCCTCCTCATGCCCACAATTCGCAACTTGTCGGCGCAGTCCATGCAGCAGCACGACAACTCGGCAAAGATGGTTCCGAGCAGCAGCCCGAGAAGAAAGTATCTCCAGAGCGCATCGTCTCCACGTTCGTGCTCGGTGAGGGCGATTTGCGGGTGTTCGGGAGGAGCGGCGTGGGCCGGTGGCGCGACGGTTTGCTCAAAATGTGGCTTGGCCGCCGCCACTGGAGGCGGCGGCTGCGGCTGGTCGGGAATGCGCATAGGGAGCCGTTTCAGAGAGCAACGCGGGACGGGCGCGACTGGGGCATCTGCCGCTGCGGCTCGCTGTGTCTCGCGCTCGGAGGAGGTGGGAAAGGAGGTTGCCGGCTGATCAAATATCGCGCGCGGCACGCTACCAGAGACGGCTTGGACCAACACGTCCGCAGACGCAGCTTGCGAGAGGCCACGGCGCACCAATGCCGCCCCGGCAACGATGCAACACAAGTGGCATGTGATACAGCGCTCGAGCTGTAAGAAGAGCGGCCAGCCGGCACGTGTACAAGATGTACACCTGACTTCGTTGGCAAGCCTTGCCAGCAATCTTATGAAAGAATTTTGGAATACTGAAAATTACACTGTGCGCACAAAGCTCATATTCACACGTGTCTGACGTATTCGCGTCAATACGTGTACAATCTGAACAACTTTCCTCGATAAGGACAAGTAACGTAACTTCGATCAACACATCGATGCGTGCGGGAGACCAGTCCGCGCTCGCACGTGCGCGCGCGTGGCGCTGGCTGGAGAGGCGTGTCCACGCGGCCAGCGCGGCTTACACTTCTACGGTGATGTGCTTTCACTGTAATGTTTTGAACGAGTTTTGAACGTCCCTTGTTTCAAATACGTTTAAAACGGGTTTAAAACGCTTCGTTTCATTCGAAACCTGTATTGAGCGTTTGTATTCTTCGATGCAGCCTCGATGTGGGCGTTTTGGAGACGGCGAGGAGCATCCGAAAAGTATTGTGATGCATGATACTTTTCATTCAGTACCCCTTCACTACTCTGCAAATTATCTGAGGCCACACCTGTTCGATACGCCTGGCTATCTTCGAACAAGTAAACACGCAACTCGCGGTGTGCTCTACTGCAAACGTCATGACACTTTTGGTCGCGATGGAATCTATCAATACATTGTTTTATTCACTTCCTAGTACCTTGATCTGCATCTCAGCCCGAATGAGCCAGTGGTAGTCGCTAGTGCAGGCCTCCCTTCTGGTGTTGAAGAGTTATATATGAGTGATGTTGGTCCAAGCTCAGCTGCAGAAATCCAGCATATTTCGTTCCCACCCCACCGCCGGAACGCCAGGTCGTACAAATGTCTCCAGCGAGCTTCGTCAGGGTCCGTTCCGTATTCGTGCTCAACGTTTTGCTGTTGAATAGATTCGACCTCGAACAAGTAATCTTTCATCTCAAACTTCTGCACCAGTCTGAGCGGCACTCTCTTCCCGTAAAATCCTAAAAGGCGCAACGCTCTATCGAATTGATCCGTTGGTACAAGATGCATCAACGTCGTGACGTGTTCACTAATGTTTGGACACTCGATAATATCTCTGTGCTGTGTGAAGCAACCGTTTAAGAACGAGTAGTCGCACAAAACCATTACAGATCTCGGTGGAATGGTCGAAGAAGCCAGTGACAACGGCAAGAAACAGAACGCTATGACAAAAAAACGGCCAAACATCATGCCGAAACGACGAAGGGAGTCTCGATTGCGTGAGAGTATCATGCGCCGCTACTGGGGAGTCAGCTTGAGAGTGGCTCATTTATAGTGCTGCCATGGTTTTCATATGGAACGCATGGTACCTTCCACGTTTGAAACGAGTTGAATCGCGTGGCCGAAAGAGAACCGCAATGGCAAACAGATTGACGGAGGAACATTCTTTGTCTATATACTGCTGGCGGATTTGATTTGACAACGGTGAATTCGTTGCTGTCATCCACTCTTGCAAACATGCGTATGCTAGAAATCGCAAAGGAATCTACGAACCTGCTTTAGCGGCTAGATTCGGTGCTCTACTTGAGGGAGATCAACAGAGATACGCTTGGAACTACGTGTGAAATGGGCAAGCTCGGTGCCAGCTGCGTCACGTTGGCGGGAGCTGTTGAAGTGTTTACGCACATCGGGCAATGACGCAATCGAATGCAAACTGATTGCCCTCGCGCAGCGTATTCAGAGTTGGAGTTCATCAAGCTCATGGAGATGGCGTAGGTGAGGACATCGGGCTCACCAATAGCATCATGCAGGCTCCAAATGAGCGTCAGCTTTCAACATTTTGCCAACTCGACCTGCGTGCCAAATTCGCAGCAAAGTTTGCCGTTTTCCGGTTTTTTTTGAGTCTGTTTCATTCGCGCATTCCAAGGGCGGCAAAATTTTTGCGCCGCCTCACCGCCTCGCGAGAGATGTTGTTGTACGTGTATGATACGAGGGTTTGGTCAAAGTGATCGAGCCAACGAAGACGGCTTTTTGCCTGCGTGCGCTGCAAACTCCATCGTGCATGATTTTCAGCAAGTTTCACTCTGATCACACGGATCCGATGGCGAACGAGAGTTTCCATGTTCCGCTCATACTTGTGCGTTAGGTGGCCTCCCCTGCTGGGAAGGCCTGTCCATTCGAAATACAGAGAAGAGAACAGGTGCCCAACCAGAGAGAAGAAGAAACTCAGCCCCAGAAACGTACCAAAGCACCCCCGGTTGGATTGGCATTGCCGGTTATTTCCATGTCTTGAACTCACAATGACTGTCGTTCCGATAAAGTCGCAATATGTGAGCCTTATCATCACAACGGTGTCCCTCTTCGCTGAAGTGCTGTTCCTCGCCGCTCTACAAAAAGCGCACAACATTTTCGAATTTCGAAAGCTTAGCAAACTCAAGACAATCGACGTTCGTCGTCACCGAAGAATCTCATTGGTGGTAACAATCATCTCAGTACTGTTGTTCTTCGGCCTCGAATTGGCCGTCTCGTTTGTCACCGACCCCGCCGTACAGGATCGATTTCAATCTAGCCCGTGCGTGATCATGGACATCGTCCCAAGAACCACGGGCGATCAAGGCCAGTTTCGCGAAGCAGACATCGTAGAGGGCGTCTGTCAAGTGCAGCGCCAAAACGTCAACCTGCAACGCACTGGAAACGTCAGCCTGGAAAACGGCGACGTGCGATGTTCAAAACACCCGGCATACCGTCTGGATATCATCACATTATCTGAGACGCACACGCTGCCCACATCCGGCGCCGAACTGGGATGCGTATCTGACGACTTCTGCGTGTTCGCCTTTCAGCAACAAAACATGACCTTCTTCTCGGAATCAGTCAGGAGAAGTTTTGCAGACCAGCTGCGGTCCGGGCAGGTTGACATCGACCTGTCGTACCTCAAGACCGAACTGCTGTTCGACTCGACGGGGCTGCTGCGCACGTTTGCGCTACGCGCCGCCGACGCGTTCACGCAGAACGTGGGCAACCCATACGAGCTTCGGCGGCGCGCGTTTCTCGGGAGCAGAAGGGGGAACTGCCCGTTCGTGAGGGAGACGATTGACGCGACGGACGTGCCGACGTCTCTGATCTATGTGCTGAGCGCTGCGTGGGTGTTCGCTGTGTTTTCGTTTATCAGCATGTACCTGGCAGGACGCAGGGTGCTGTTCGATATCGACGACCCGCTGCACTGGGCGCTGTACGCCGAGAAAACGGAGGGTGCGGTTGTGGAGAAGAATCCCACGCTGTCGTTCGTGGAGGAGCAAAATCGCAGGGTGTTTTATGTTTCCGAGGCCAAACGATAATTGTGGTAATTCATTTTTAAAAAATACTAAAATCGATCAAATTCGAGGAAACCAACCTCTCAGCTCTATCATTTCTTTAGCTCATGGTATAAAGTTGTCTCCTGATTTGAGTCTATTTCTGGGGCAATAAAAAATGCAAGCTTTTGTGTTGAAGCCAACCCAAGACCAAAGCGAGAGAACGAAAACAAGGCCCGCCAACGAGCAATAACCCTTGTCAGAAAGACATGGAAAAGAAAAAAATTCGTGAAAAACGCTACTTTGCAGCTCGCGCCATTCCTTTGATGATCTAGGCGGAGACAAGAAAACCAGAGCATCCTGTAAAGCAATGTTTCCTCTTTCAATCGCTCTTCTTCAAGTTAAAGACAATCAAAATAACTTTGAAGATTATGGGCGCTATCAAAGAAACCTTCAAACAGTCCAAGTAACCAGTTTTTAAAACCCATTCTCTCCCAATTTCTGGAATAGCATTTTTTTTCAGCTGGAAAAGGTGCTCATCGACGTGCAGTATATCAGAATCTCGGCATTGGTGTACGCTTTGTATAATCCAAAACTTAATAACCATTTTTGCAAAGCTCTTACTAGGGTAGACACTCGCTAATCAGCTCAAAATGTAAAGCTAATTTTAGCAAAAATAGAATAAATACAATCGCTAACAGTAGTTTAGGAAATCTTTTCAGGTTGTTGGTACACTGACGAAAAGTGTGCGCTTATATATAGAATGATCTCTTTTTTTCAAACAATCAGTCATATTCTAATAAAATTATTTAAAACTATCCGCCGTGTCACACGGCGCATTTGACGCCTTTTTGGAACATTGCTGGGATTGGATCACTGCTATACCAACAAATGAGCCCCTCAGAAAAAACTTTTCCTTCCATGCAAACATTTGGGACAAGTATCCAGGGGCGTATTGGCGACTACATTTTTCGTGCACCCTTAAGTCAAGACGTCATGCAAAATTGCCGGTAGTCGACCGTAACGTAGTCAAAATATAGTCACAAGAAATCGGCTTTCTCTTTACTAGATACGTTAAGACATATCTACTAAAGAGTATTCTAGTACTGTCCTCGCTACATTAAAAGCAATTCTTTGAAACACAGAAGCACAAACATGAAGCAAACTGTTTTGAACATGATGACCTCCTTGAACCTCAGAATGCACAAATGCTTGATTTATTTCAACCATTTCAACCATCTCCAGCGTCTCTGACAGCAAAGATTGCCTCTGATGGCCTCCAGTGCGACCAAGGTCGCTGAAAGTCTTTCAGCTGAAGCAGATGTAGCTTGAAAAGACCAAGAAGCACGTGCAATTCTGTCAAACGGGACGCGGCTACTTAGAACAGCTCGCTTGTTTGCGCATTTCCAGAATGCAAGCCATGCTTTGCTCTTTCCAACCATTGATGAATAACAACTATTCAGTTCCTTGCAAAACAAACTAAAAACAACTTTTAATTCATCACCATGCTTTGTCAATGAACTTCCTAGCTCAACTATTCCTCTTACAACAGCACTGCCCATAACAGACTTGTACTCTTGCTTCGACTCTTTATCGCTATCTAAAAAATCAAAACCACACTCATTTATATTCAGCAGTGCGCAATGTGAAAAAGAAGAACGCATCGTGATTCTTTTATCGATGGAGGTGGAGGGTAAGAATATTCATTTGCCACGGATTCAAAGTTGTTGTCGGTGCTTCCAGGGATGTTTGGGCACCACTTGGCAGCATAATCGTCTACTTGGTGCCACATTGTATATAGTCGTGCTTTGACACGCTTCGCTAGAGAAACAGCCAGCATTCTAGCAGGATGTTGAAAACGACTGATCTGCCTCGCCTCATCTTGTTCCCTGTCTGCTATAACAGAGCTCAATCATACTAAAAGAGCACTACCCTGAAAAGTACAGTCATCATCATCGATTTTCAAATTGGGAAAAAAGCCCGCGTCTTCGTCTTCAAAAATAGTCATTTTTCCAGCTATTATTGTGAAACCGATTCTACAAGGTGTGCCCGTAAACTCCCTAAAACCCACCTCTCGCTCAGATATTTTTTGATCTCGACGGGGAGATAAAAAAAGGACGGCGTAGAAGACGCACTTTCTTGTCCCTTTTTCTTAAAAACGTCAACGCGCGCGCCATGCCGCGCAGCCGCGCGCCAGGAAACAATGGCGCCAATTTGCGCCCTTGCGCTGCGCGGCTGCGCGCCAGGGAAAGAAGGGCGCCACTTCGCGCGCCGTCCCGCCTCGAATGCGGAAAAGCCTCGCGCCAAGAATGACAAGAATAATATTTGTACAAAAAGAAACCATGGCAATGACACGCCAAGACAGTTAAGACCTTCTTCTTGTAGAGCTGCACAGCAATAGAGCGCCGTTAGGGGATTATACGGCTAGTCTGGGCGTTTCTTTGGGGTCAGCTCTTCCCGATTTTGAAGAGAGCAGAATCGCGAAGAAAACGCGTCTCGGCGTAGAAAAAACGCAGCACTGTCAACAATAGCCTCACAACAGTGAATAGAGTACGCTCACAAGAGCGACGACAAAACGCAGTGCTAATAAGGAGCAACGCGAGTGATCGAGCCAAATCAAGGTCAGCAACGGTACGCGCACACGCAATATCTGTCCGGTAGAACCAGAAAGAACAGATACACACACGAAAAGAAAGACGCAATAGCGTCAGTGCTGTCTAAGTTGTCGCAAGGCGGATGATGCTTCCTACACAAGGTGCGAGTTCACCCAGTAGAGTTTGCCACACACTAAGGGTGGATGATCAGAGCCAAAAAGGCGGTTGTTTTATTTACTTCCCCAACACTGGGTTGAGATATACCTACTAAGTAGTGTAGAGTACAACTGTCAAGTGGAGAACCAAGCTAACTCTAATAAATATCTAAAATATCCTAAAGTTGGGTGCCAACTGTTCATACACGTGTGTCACCATCCAACAATGCTGTTCCAACTTGTCCGACGTCACTCATCTCCCCTGCACTGCAGTTGCACTGACGTCACGGCAAAAGCGAGCATATACCGCAAATTGCGTTGCACTACATATCGCTCTCCTAAGCTGGAAACACAACGTCTTGATGACGGTTGAAGTTGTGGTGCAATTCCACGAGTAGGCAAACAAGAGCCGCGTCGCGGAAAGCGCACAGACAGGGTTTTCGAAATCTGTTCTCTATAAGGGTAGATGCAGCAGTAAAACTCTCTGACAAGGACAGTGCGATACCGGATGTAAGTCCGGGTGGCCCCGATCTGAGCGTGCTGTCAGAGGTGAAACGGAAGAATCGGCGTAAGTATCCAGTTGTTCCGGCGAGCCACAGCGAGTGGAGGTATTCAGCCTAACGGTAAGAAGTGACAGGGGATCAACAAACGAGCCGCACTGCGGAGCACTGACTTGTGATAAACAGGAATAAGTCCCGAGACTAGTGGGCAAAAACCTGTAGAACAAGGCAGAGAAACGAGAGCCGTATGACGAACATAATAACAAAGAAACAACAAAAGGTGCCGTGACGACGGTCTAGAACTCCTCAGTGGTAGAGGTCGGATGACTAGCCCGGACTTGTGGCGGCCTGCCCGATTAGGGACGAAGACCGTTCAGAAGCGGCAAGAAAGTCAGAGCCAGAAGCCTTCTTGAGGGTAACTTCCCGTACAGTGGCGACAAGTGCCGCCACCTATATAGGGCACTTGAAAATATCAACTAGAAATATCTAACTATCCGGCGCTGCCGGCCAACATCCTACACGTGTGAAACCGTGGCAGGCTTGCCACGGCGCACCCGGCATCGGGCCAACTAAGCACACGTGTGCAGAAACACTACCCTTCCTAGGCATACCCCAAAATAGGGCCACTACCGTAGTTGCCTCTCATAACATGAGGTGTCGAAGCCGGGAACGGATCAACAGACTATGAGAAACACCTCGTTGCATCCCCACAAAGGGCGTTTTGCTCTACATCTCTCCCTTCTCAGGCTGAGACACCGACTTCGTCGGACTTCATGAACGATTCGCCTCGCGGCTTGTGGAGCATCCTGGGAACAGAATGGACCGTCCGCGTTGCGGCTTTCTTCCTCATCAAGGCATATGATTCATACCGAGTTTGATTCATCCTGGAGCTCATTCGGCAAGCGATCCGAGCGCTGGATCTCTCCGAGGTGCTGGGCTCGGTCCGCAATGCGCGCAAAGCCACCGCGTTGGTGGACGTCATTGACCAGATTGACCGGAATGAGGTGCCTGCCAGTCAGGTTTCCGACGGGGTTCGTCGGCAGTCGGACCGTTCTCCGGGACGGAACGTCAATGCCGGCGACTTCGTATACTTTGACCCATGGATTTGGGAGATAATTAGTCCCGCTGAGGCGGCGTGTCACCGCCGAGAGGAGCGTCATATCCCGTTTGGGCACCCGCGTGGGTTCGTATACGTCGACGATGACGGTGATGACCCTGCCAAGGGAGGTAGCCCCATGGATGAGGGAAGCCCAGCGGGCGTGGAGAACGAACCAGAACCCGAAGCTATGGACGGCGACGACGAAGTCGTGGTTGTTGTCCCACCTGCTGTAGCGGCTCCCGCTCCGACCGGCGCGTGGGCTCAGGACGTAGCATCCGCCGGGGGCGGCAGTTCCTCTCTCACTCCGCGAGCGGCGGTCATTCGCGACTTCCTTCGAGGCGCGGGAGTGGCTGTTCCCGATACGGTGACCGACGAGTCGGAATTGCAAGCGATAGCGGCACAGCGCTTCTCCGGGGCTCCCAGTATTGGGGGCACCCCAGGTGCTAGACCGTCTGGCGCGTAATTTCCCGGCTCGCGATCCCTGGCGGGCTACCGTAGTGCGTAATACACCCCGATGATGAGGGGCGACTCAGTAGTTAGAGGTAAACTTTTCCAGCCTTGCTGGCTTGGCTCAAACTTTTCTTCTTGTTCTACCACTTCTCAGTGGGCAATACCTCGTTCGAGGCTGTTGCGAATGGCCCACAAGAGAGGGATAACTTTCTGCCGAAGCGGCTGTAGCAATAAAACTTCTTAGTCTTCCTTTCAGTATCCTGGCTTCTTTTCCTTGTCTTAGGCTTCTTTCTTCTTCATCTTCTTCTTCCACTGTAAGTGGCTTCCGCGTTTTGCGGCTTGTCTGCTCAGACAGAGGCTGTCCGCATAGAGCGGCATGTTGCTGCTTTTCAGTAGCGTCCGCCTAGAGCGGCTTGTTAGTATCAACATCGTTGCATCCGCGTGAAGTGGCAAGTCTTGCATGATGTAATTCCATCCGCGTGAAGCGGCATATTCCGTCCGAGGCGGCATAACTCACAAGTTGTGGGTAGTCAACCCACTTGGGCTCTGTCCAGCGTAGCCAGTATCGGTGTCCGTGTGCGACGGTGGTACTGTAGGACCTTGGAGCGAGGAAGATGTTCGATAGGCTCATGTGTATCCTTCGAAGAAGGACAGCCGTACCAACGGACTCGATACAATAGCTCTCCATCAGAGGCGTAGCCGCGACTAATCAGACGGTCCATAACGTAGTCCCTGTCGAGGACACGCCGCTCAGTGTGCGGTTCGGTTATTGCACCCTCTTCTGGAGTGTCGTTGATTGCTTTCCCGTCGTGGGCGTCGCTGCCAAACGGCTTCCGTCCTGACGGCAGTGCGTTCTGTACGCCAGGTGGTCCTGGTGAGGATTGTGTGTTCCTGACATTCAGGCTTCCAGATTTCTGGCTTTCCTCCCCGTATTGTCTGGCTGCGACCTTGCTTTGGTCTTCTCTAACAGCGTGCTTCCGGCGTTCCGGCGGGATCTCCCGTCGTGAGGGTGAACGGTCCGCCTTGCAGTGCGCCAGCGAGTGGTGCTGCTTTGCACGCCGTGGCGCCGTTTCGCCACTCACTGCTGGTGGTGGCGCCTGCGCCGTTGCACGGCTGTGCGCTGCCGATTCGAATTCGGAATTCCCGTTTTCGGCGGCCGCGGGCCTTACAGCAGGCACGTGCCCGGCTCGTGTGCTGCTGTCCTCCACTGGAGGCGGATCGCCGGCGAAGCCAGACACTTGGCGCAATGTGCGCGCGTGTGCAGCGTTTTGTTGCTTCCCACTTACTGTGGCGTATCGGCTCGCCATATCGGCGGTTTCCTCCGTGTTTTCAACGGCTTCATCACTCGATGCTTCACTGAGATCTCCGGAAGTCGGGTCTGCCGTAACAGCACGGTCTCTTTTGACTAACTTTTCTTCCGGACTTCCGGCTCTCTTCCGCACAGGTGCGCTACCGCTGTCGGGCTCCGGCTGCGGCGAAAGGGTATGTTCCGCATTTGACGCGGCTGTTGCTATGTTTGCGACACTCTTTTCCGGCGTGCCGGTCTCAGGCTGCACAGCTGGGGCAGGCTCCTGTCTTTCCGTCTGTGACGGCAGTACAGTACCATCCGCGGGCAAAGCGGCGACTTCTGCAGCAGCTACACTCTGGTATTCTTCCGGGTGTCCGGCTTTGTGCTCCACCGAAGTGGTGCGTTCCTTCTCAGGCTTCCGCGATAACTGCGGGTTGCTCGCGTCTTTCCGATTGTTCGGCTGTGCGGCGGGTGTCCTCGCGCGTTCACCACGACTTGCGTGCGACATTAAGGCCTGCAACGGCGATTCCGTCGACGACAGCGACAACGACAGCGAGCGATTTGCCTCCTCCTCCCCCTCCTCAGTTGGAGCGTCGGGGGCGGTGGTAAGTATCCCCGGAGGGGCCAGTATCCGCGTGCGTACGTGAGCGGCAGCAGAGACTGACTCGTGAGATTCCGGCTCTGCCGGCAAATCAGCAAGTCCGCGGTTGGGATGCGGCAATACCGACAATGAAGTGCGCGCTTCCGCTTCAGCGGCTGGTTCCGCAGTCGGCGTAGCGGTGTCCGGCGTTTCCGGTTGCGTTTCCTGAGAGGCAGGCCTTGACGGAGGCGTTACGCGATCCCGAGAAAAACGCTCGTACTCTCCCTTGATGTCAAGAACAACCGTAGTGTCGGTAACTGAAATGACCCGGTAGGGACCATCCGCGATAGGAGAAAGCTTATGGCGCTTCTCCTTCTCTGGATTGTAGTATTCCTCCCGTATGAAGGCATAGCTACCTTCCCTAATCTGAGGGGCATGTTTGCGCACTCTTGCGTCGAAATTCCGCTTATAGGCGGCTTATGCCTTAGCGATATTCTGCCTAACCGTAGGAATAATCTTCGTGAGCAATCCCTTTCACGCGTTCCGATGGAGTCGGGGCGAGGGGAATTTGTCCAGTACTGGCTGTGGCTCGATGACCACCGACGGTGGAACGCGTGATAGCACAAGCTCGAACGGCGAGATCTGAGTAGTGCGATGAACCTGCATATTGCAGGCATGTATCACCGCATCGGTGTATTGATCCCATTCCGACGGATGCTCGGCAACGAATGTCCGTAATGCATTGAGCATTGTACGGTTAAAGCGTTCAACCTGCCCATTACTCTGGGGATGATATGTTGTCGTGAACCAGTTTTGGATCCGCAAGATGCGGCAGACGTCTTGAAAGAACTTAGCCGCGAACTGCGGTCCATTATCCGATAACAAATCAATCGGCTGTCCATAGACAAAGACCCAGTGTGTAACGAAAGCTTGGGCGACCGCACTGGCGGTAACCTTTTTCAAAGGCACAGTCCGTACCAGCTTAGAAAAGCGGTCGGTGATCACCAGTAGAAACCGGTTTCCCTGACGGGTGCTAATAAACTCGCCAGCAAGTCAATAGCCACGAACTCCAGTGGAGCCCTAGCAGGGAAGAGTACCAACTTCTTGGAATCCTTCCGCAGTTTGACGCGGTTCTTCGCGCAATCAGAACATCCACAAACGGTTGCATACGCATCAAAAGCCATCGCTGGCCAGTAGAAGTCCTTCCTCAAGGTGTAGTACAACTTCCTGCCACCAGGATGGGCTGAGAGCTTCGCATAGTGCGACAGATGCAGTACTCGTGACTGGAGTGAGTGAGGAACCACAATCTGTGGCCTGCACCCGACACTTTGGATGAGAAATTCTTGGTCGTTCTCGACGAAAGGCAGTCGTGCTCCGCCGTTCAGACGGCTACGAATCTCCATACAAAAACGGTCCGTGTGCTGCTCCCGGATGAGTTCTTCCGGCTTGATCGGTAGGAAAGAACCCGGTTCTGGGCGCGTGTCTGACACGGCTAAAACAGCATCGTAGATGTCCCATCCTTCCGAATCTTCATCGGCATCGCTCGAGCCGTCTTCCGCGAGGAAGCAGAGTATTTACAGGTCATCGACTGGCGCAGCTTCAGCCGCTGTTTCCAAGTGGAACAGTGCATCAGCCTGAGTGTTCAGGAGTCCTTTCTTGTAGCGGATTTCAAAGTCGAGTTCCGACAGGCGGAGTCTCCACCGCATCAAGCGGCCAGATGGCTCTGCTATAGAGAGTAGCCAGCGTAAGGCCGAATTATCGGTATGAACAATGAAGCGAGTTCCTATAAGATAGGGCCGCAGTGTCTGTAATGCCCAGAGAACTGCCAAGCACTCTTTCTCGGATACCGAGTAATTTCTCTCGTGAACGTTGAGGCTTCTTGACCAATACCCAATTGGCAATCGTTCGCCATCCTCTGTGGTCTGGAAAAGAGCGCAGCCAACTTGGTAGTCGCTCGCGTCCGTATCGATTGCATACGGCAGACCAGCCCTGGGTAGGGATAAGACTGGTGGCGATGTCAGCGCGTCCACGAGCGACGAGAAAGCCGCGAATGTGCCGTCGTCGAACGCTTTCAGTTGTACTGGCTGTCCCTTGCGAAGAAGCTCGTTTAGAGGTGCAGCGATATCCACGAAGTTCGGAATGAAGCGGCGGTAAACATTGCACAAGCCGAGAAAAGATCGGAGTTCAGTCTGCGTCCGCGGATGCTTAGCCTCTTTGAGGCATTTTACACGTGCTTCGTCGATAGATAGCCGTCCAGGACGGATGACATGGCCGAGATACCTGACGGTTTCGGTAAAGAATTCGCACTTCTTCGGCTTGAGTGTAATGCGTCTCGTAGGACTCGCATCACATCCCGTACGTGGGTCAAGTGCTAGTCCAGGTTGCTGGAGTAGACAATGATGTCGTCCAGATAAACCAGGCGAGTCTTCCACTTGAAGCGGGCGAGCAAGATATTCACAGCACGTTGAAATGTGGCTGGCGCGTTCGTTAACCCAAAGGGCATCCGATTGAATCGGTATAATCCTTCATGACAAACGAAGGCTGTCTTGTCACGATCTTCAGCCCTCACGGAAACTTGCCAATAGCCCCAATTCGCGTCTAGGGTCGTAAAAACTTTCGCGTCGCCCAATGAATCGATGCATTCATCCATTCGTGGGATAGGATACACATCCTTGACTGTAGCCGCGTTTAGCTTGCGGTAGTCGATGCAAAATCGCCAAGACCCATCAGCTTTGAGGGCGAGCACCACCGGCGATGCCCAAGGTGACTGAGCCGTCTCGATAACTCCAGCGCGGAGCATCTTTTCTACTTGAGCCTTCTCTTCTTGCCGAGCTGTCGGTCCTGCTCTGTAAGGTTGCAGTCAAATGGGCTGATTATTCGGTAGCAAATCAATCTGATGTTCGGTAATACCAATCGTTCCGAGGGAACCATCCCACATGGGCGTGAATTCTTTGAGCATGTGCCGCAATTTATCGCGGTGAGTCTCTGGGACGTGTTCAAGGTCCAGGGACTGCAGTTCTTGTACTGCCTTATCCTTCGTGTCTGCAGCACTCAGGTCCTTATCATTACTGTCCGACGAGGTCGGCATTGCTTTCTTCGACAGGCTGCGGTTATTCGCATCCGACGAAGTCGGCGTAGCATTTCCCGACGGACTATTCGGTACAGGATTTGGTTCGGAATTGTTCCGTTCCGCCTCCCCCTCCTCAGCTTCGAGAATTCCGAGAACTTCGGCCATAGAAACCTAAGTAGGCACTATAGCCGCAGGCTGCGGGAGCAATGATCCGATAATTTGGCTCCTAACCAACCGTTGAGTAATACGGCTGAAGTTCGCAACCAGCATCTGAAAAGGCTTCTCGGGTTCTACGAAAACATTCCTATTAGCCAGGGCGAGCTGATGCTTCTCCTGCAACGCAGGTAACGGTTGCACCGTTTGTAAGCCACATTGTGGAGATGTTACAGTGACCAAGACCTGCGATTCCGGGGGGATGCAAATAGACCGAGCAACTCGGAGCTTCGTAGACTGCCGTTCATCAGCGGCAGGCTCCTGCGCAGCAGGCAAGGGCACTTGCTTCTTCAAAGCCCGTCGAAGAGGACGCCGAACGATCGTTACAATGGTCCCATCCTCCATTTCGATGGTTCTTCGCCGCGGTCGAATTGATTCGACGAAGCGGTCACAGAAGTCACATCCGAGTATGACCGGCGCAGCGAGCTGCTTGCAAACCAAGAAATCGAGCTTCACCACGTAGTGGCCAAGCTTGACAAGCAGGTATATTACTCCCATAAGCGACAGTGGCCGATTGTTCGCATCCGCGATATCAATATGCGGCGCCGCACGAACGCGAGACCGCAAGTGCGGCAGAATCAAAGACTCAAGCAAAAAGTTTGGCCCAGCTCCTCTATCGAGTACGGACAACTGCCGAACCATATACTGGTCGAAAACACCTAGGTCGGCGTAAACTTTGTAGTTACGTTTCGCCATGACCAGGGCTCTATCTGGGGACCGGCTATTCTTAGACCGTATCCACGGGCGACGCAAGACACCAAGGTGCTCAGAGTCCACGTCTGTAGTGGCCATCTTTCTCGAAAGGATTTTGACCGGGGGGCGAGGCTTCTCAGGCTCCGGCGCGCTAGACCCCGTCACTGAGGGCGCCTCGCCATTGCTGGAGGCTCCCATGCTCTGTTTTTCTGCGCTTTGCCGCCAATCTGCGGGGGTTTCGATTCCGCAGGGGCGGCTACAGTTCCACCATTCGATAGCACCGTTTTCTGGTTTCCAGGCTGAGTCTCCGCCTTCGCACGAAGGTACGATTTGTCGGGAACGCGTTCCCGTTCGGCGGGCGTCAACGACTCGTATTGAGGGACGATTTTCGACATATCCCGTATGGGCATTAAACAATTCGGAGCGATGTGTCCATGCCTGTAACAGGTGTGGCAAATAAGGTGCCGGAGAAGATCCGGGTTCGGCTGACGGCGCTCCTGTCGTGGAGGGTAGGGATCCCTCCAACCAGGGCATTGAGTGCGATATCCACCAGCGTGTGGCACGTGCAACGCCGGAACGTGTTGATCGGTGTACAGAGCGGGATCTACGTCAACAGTAGACGGCTCCGTCGTTGACGGCAACTCCGTGGTCGGCATTGAACCATCAGCTTGTAACAGGTGTAGGTTGTCATAACCCTCTTGAACCGAACCTCGCGATAGAGGCAAAGAAGAGTCGCGGCCTTCTACATGAAGGAGGCGGCGCGTGCGCGTCTTGACACCAGCGCGTGCTCGAGCGACATCTTCCTCGGCTTAGGCAAATTGTACGAGTTCCAGATAGGTAGTCCGGCGTTTGTTCTCCCGATAACGGGCTACCAACGTCCGACTTGATCGGTCTAGTCCATCAACAAACATCGTACACCGCTCAGCTGCGGAGAACACGTTGCCACATCTGTGGAAAGCCTTGTTGAGGCGGGCAGAATAAACGGTTTCCGATTCCTCGGCTCCTTGCTTCGTGTCTCGCAGCGCGAGTATAGCGCCCTGTATCGCATCGACTGTCGCGTAAGAGCGCAGGAGATATTGTACCGCTTCCAGCCAGCACGTGACTCCTCCTTCGGAGGCGCGAGATGACCCACGAACCGAATTGAATTGATCTTCGGCTACGCCCGTCAAAAAGTACGGTAGCGCAATGTAGGCCTGTACCTCACTCATCCAAAGTACATCGGCTGCGCCACGAAGCGGCCAAGAAAATCCAAGACAAGAATTGGATCTTCCCCAGAGAACTTGTGGGGCTTCAGCGTGAGCTCCATTTGTCGGAGATGGTTTCGCACCTTGCCAGTCCCACTTGGGGTTCTCTGTGGCGTCTTGTCATCAAGTTGATAATATCGGTAGGATAGCAGCTTCCGATACAGTAAGTTTGTCGGCTTCAATTCCTTCAATCCAAGATGTCTCTGTCCTTTCGTACGGCCTCGTGAAACACTAGAGGTGGCTGCAGTATCCCGCGAACGGCATGCACGATAGCGGGAGCGCTCTTCCGCGCTGTCCGAAGAGTCGGTTAGACGATCTCTTTTGAGGGCCCTTCTCATCAAAAGAGGACGAAGAAGACGAGTCAGACTCAACCTTGACCTTCTTCTTTGCCGGACGATCCCAGGAACGGCGCGAGTGCTGAGAACCCTCAGAAACCGGGGCTCCCGGCGCAACAGCATCAGATACGATGATTTGCTCGACCGTCTCCAGACGGGTAGCCAGGCGGTCCAGGCGTGCAGAAGTCTGCTCATGCAGGGCAGCCGACACCTGTCGGTGTTCCATAATCTGGTTGAAATCAGACCGTAAAACACGGACGTCGCTCGAAACATCCCGGACACTGGCTTCATCGAGCCGTTGCCGGAGTTTTGTAATATCTCGGATGAGGCCCACTTGGGAGTTCTGCAGGATGCAAACCTGAGCTTCTAATTCACGGAGGGTGTACTCGTCGGATCGCGACGACATAACGTCAAGCGCTGCATCGGAATCAGCCGCAGGTGCGGTGTCAGTTGGCCCACGAGTGGGTGGGGTCCCGTTATCAGAACGGAGGCCGCGGGAAGCCGATTTCGGAGTGCCATTACCGGGGACCTCGAGGGTGTCCTTCGGCAGCGGGGGCAGACTTGCCGGCAAGGCGGACAAACCGGGCACAGAAGCCGCACGTGGCGCGCTACTCCTGCGACGGGACTACATCGTTCACCGACACAGTCAGCCAATTGGCAACCAAAACAACTTCCGAAAACGGACAATGAAAGAACCGTAAGAACGGATATTCCCAACTATCTGGGCTCCAAACAAACGAACCAACTCCAACAAATGTTGGCCAATAAAGCCGATTCTAGGTCAGGAGACCAGTTTGTGGTGCAATCAACCGAGTGTGCAAACAAGAGCCGCGTCGCGGAAAGCGCACCGATAGGGTGTTCGAAACCTGCTCTCTATAAGGGTAGATGCAGCAGTAGAACCCTCTGATAGGGCCAGCGCGATGCCGGGTGTAAGTCCGGGTGGCCCCGATCTGAGCGTGCTGTCAGAGGTGAAACGGAAGAATCGGCGTAAGTATCCAGTTGTTCCGGCGAGCCACAGCGAGTGGAGGTATCCAGCCTAACGGTAGGGAGTGACAGGGGATCAACAAACGAGCCGCACTGCGGAGCACTGACTCGTGATAAACGGGAATAAGTCCCGAGACTAGTGGGCAAAAACCTGTAGAACAGGGCAGAGAAACGAGAGCCGTATGACGAAAATAATAACAAAGAAACAACAAAAGGTGCCGTGACGACGGTCTAGAACTCCTCAGTGGTAGAGGTCGGATGACTAGCCCGGAATTGTGGCGGCTTGCCCGATTAGGGACGAAGACCGTTCAAAAGCGGCAAGAAAGTCAGAGCCAGAAGCCTTCTTGAGGTTTACTTTCCGTACAGTGGCGGCAAGTGCCGCCACCTATATAGGGCACTTGAAAATATCAACTAGAAATATCTAACTATCCGGCGCTGCCGGCCAACATCCTACACGTGTGAAACCGTGGCGGGCTTGCCACGGCGCACCCGGCATCGGGCCAACTAAGCACACGTGTGCAGAAACACTACCCTTCCTAGGCATACCCCAAAATAGGGCCACTACCGTAGTAGCTTCTCATAACACGAGGCGTCGAAGCCGGTAACGGATCAACAGACTATGAAAAACACCTCGGTGCATCCCCACAAAGGGCGTTTTGCTCTACATGAAGCGCCGGAAGAACCAACATTGTCGTGCCATTACCCGTATGAGCGGTATGTGCCAGCGATGTTTAAGTCTTCCTGGCATTCCACCGATTTCCGGGTCTACCTGCGTCGTCCTGTACCTCCCATGGAGTTGCGAGCACGCTCTTTTAACTTGCCGATACGTTCCCGACATCGTCGTGAAAATGGCTGCAGCACGCCCAGATTGGGGTTCACTGCGTTTCCCTCACGCTAATTAACGGTCCTCGAGCCCGCACTATATGCGTCTGGGATACCCCAGTGGGTGCGCAACTAACGTTCATGACAGTGCCCTGGCCTGCAATCCGGGGAGCGGACCTCCTGCCAAGAGGTGCTGCAGCAACGCTCGACACACCCGAACGGGAGCGGTCCTCCTGAACTTCGTTCATTGTCCAAGGGCTCCGGTGCAATACCTCTCTGAGGCGTCTATTCTCCCTTTCAGGAGCGGTTTCCATACTGTGAAATCGACAAGCGCGATCCGAGGTCACCCAGTAGAGTAGCGACCTTTTCCTGCTCAATTCCTTCCTCTCCGAGGTCCATTGTCCTGTCATGCGGTCACTCACACTACGCATTTATGCGGCAAATAATACTCAGAAGGGTTGAAGACTCGCGACAGTGTCGAATCAACGCTTTCGAAGCCAGTTTGCAAACTTCGCATCTGAAAGTTGGGATTTTGCAACAACCCCAAAATAGCAGTCGCCTTAACTTCTGAACCAGCCGCGCTGTGAACCAACCGGATACACTGGAAAACTTCTGAGAATTAGAGCTTTCATTTGAGACAAAGATTGTTGGGATTAAACACGATCAAGTGGGAAATCCCGACCCATTTCAGTTCACGAAAATGCGGTCTAAAAATAGATTGTTGAACCGAAACGGTGCCGTAACTCCGAAGGTCTTCGAGATAATCGCGATCTGTTTCCTCCAAAGCGTTTGTATGCGTCCAGTAATAACTGGAACCAAGCCGTTGAGAAAACGGAAACGTATTCACCGAGTTACGGGTTTTTCGCAGTTGACCCTCGCAGGGTACTGTAGAGGTAGGGCAAAGAAGATTTCATCAAATAAATTAATTGCGCACACGTGTATAGTCCGCGGAAGGACTAAACACGTGTACTCCTTACAATCCTTACAAGGCGTGCGCATTACAGTGTCAAGAGTTGATCAAATAAATTATTTGCACGATTTTTTTGAGATGTGCCACTTGCGCTGCGTATCCGATGGCCCTCCTGCAGTCCTCCCGGACACGTCTTGAGTCCGCGCGCGGACCAGACACGTGTAATTGCGTAACTTCAGTCGCGGTTGACAATATTCGATGCCCGGACGGCAACAAAGTCCAGAAGTGACTGCAGATCGATATCAATGCATCATGCGGATGCAGTAGAGACCGCACAAGCGTGCATGAATCAATCAAAGTACGAGCGACCAACAGCCACAAAAGTTGAACTTTGGCTACAGTAACATTCCAGCATGGGCGACAACCAACAATCGGTCTTGTGGGTAAGCAAACAAGGTGATGCGCACGAAAAAGCGGCATCCTTCTATAGAGAAAAACCATGTTTGAGGCTCATCAACGGGGTGATGAACCTGAAAGCTGGATAAAAAACCAATCAGGGTAATACTTTCTAAAAACCAATGTACGCGATTAGATACGACCAAATCGGAATCCGACAGCGAAAATGCGAGCATCCACGTGACCTCACCTTTGTGAGAGACACATATCAAACTCTTTCTTCATAAATTCACTTCTGAATACCAAGTCCTTTCCATAGAGTCTTCATTTCTTAGCCGAGGCTTCATATACCTCTTCCGAGTATTCTTCTTCTTCTCCTCTTCCTCAGAGCATTACTTCTACTTTGTTCAACTCTCCTTTCCACGAGAGTATCTCCACGAATTCATTTCGGTACTGTACTGTCCTGGAGGTCGTTGTATTCTCTCCAGAGGGATTCATCGTCTACCTAGGGTGGGTGGCACGATCGGGCAAAGCACCTAGTAACGTTTCCGTCATAGGTGACGTGTAACTATCCGACTATTGCCCGGTGCAAGTTAGGTGGGAGCGCGGTACCCGTACGTCGGTGATACTGCACGATCTTCGATCGCGGTAAATGTTCCACCGCTTCACCCGTGTCTTTGGACGGTGGATACCCGAACCAACGGACTTGGTACTGCCTATACCCCTCTGGGTGTCGGGTATGTCCCACAATGTGATCGATGACGAAATCCTTCGAGTAAATACCTTTTGTTTCATGACCTTCTGAAGGGGTTTCA
Organism: Gracilaria domingensis; assembly: GCA_022539475.1. Classification (NCBI taxonomy): domain Eukaryota; phylum Rhodophyta; class Florideophyceae; order Gracilariales; family Gracilariaceae; genus Gracilaria; species Gracilaria domingensis. The sequence continues at coordinate 55,519 of VCMS01000215.1, read as the reverse complement.
ACGTGCTTTCGCGACGAATTCCCTGACGGGAGAGCGTCACCAGTATCCTGAGACGACGGCGGGTCCACTGAATGCGTTGTACCACTTCCAGAAAGCTCACGATCCCTGTTGAAAGGTTGTGCATCTTTCGTGGAGTTCTGTGCCACAGCGGTGGCCTGTAGCACGTCTTTAGTGACTTTAACACGCAATAGCGGGTGATCCTTCACACTGGCAGTAGTGTTCGTGACAATCGGACGCGATTCTGCCTCAACCTCTTCACTTCTCCGTGAATCATGTGATGCCTGCGACGGTGGCGACACCAGTGATTCCTCTTCCGCGACAACGCGTGACTCCCCCTCCCCCTCCTTAGGTGGAGCGTTCCGGGGAGCAGTCATCACGTCAGTTGATGGCACGATAGATGATTTGAAGCGCGATTTTACGAAAGGTGTAGAGTCCAAAGATTCCGTCTGCGACGATATAATCGGTACCTCTGCGAGCCCCCATTTGGGTGTAGGAGTCCCACAGTGGATGTAACATTTTGCGAGGATGTTTCTCGGTTTTGCTCCGGTCTAGCTTCTTGCTGTGTATCCAATACGACTTCCGTGTGAACGGTAGGACCTTGAACAACGCGATCACGGGAAAAGCGCTCATGAGCGTCAACAGCTTCCAATACAGCAATGTCTGTATCCACACTGATAATGCGATAGGGGCCATCGGCGATGGGGGAAAGTTTGTGTCGCTTCTCCTTCTCCGGGTTGTAATACTCTTTCCTCACAAGAGCGACTTGTCCGACCTGTAGGCGGGCAGTGGTCTCCTTACTCGGGCGTCAAAGTTCCGCTTATAAGCTAGTTGTGCTTTAGCCATTGACGACCACGCAACAGGTACTATGGTAGTTAACCACTGTTTCCATTGCAGGTAGTGATCCCGTACGGACGGTAGCGTATCCAGCTTAGCTGAAGGGTCAACAGCAACTAGCGAGGGTGTCTTTGAGGGCACGAGCTCAAAGGGAGATAACCGAGTTATTCTGTGAACTTGCGTATGTACGCAGAAGTCAGCGCATCCGTGAAAAGGTCCCATGTATTAGGGTGTTCAACCGTACAAGCCCGCAATGCGGAGAGTAGTGTACGGTTAAACCGTTCGACTTGACTATTACATTGGCGATGATACGTCGTCGTGAAGAGGTTCTTCACGTCGAGTATACGACAGACGTCCTGGAAGAATCGCGCAGTGAACTGCGGTCCGTTGTCAGATAGTAGATTGACAGGCGGACCGTAGACCATCACCCAATGGCGAACAAATGCTTCCGCAACTGTGCGTACTGTAATCTTCTTCAACGGAACTCTCCGGACTAGCTTCGAGAATCGATTCGTAATGACGAGTAGATACGGATTTCCTCGGGCTGTACGCAAAAACTCACCGATTATGTCGATGGCAATAAACTCAAGAGGCGCTCGTGCGGGCAACAAGGTTAGTTTCTTCGCATGACGGCGGAGTTTAACCCGCTCACGGGCACAGTGTGTACACGCCTTGACGGTGGTATAACAATCCAAGGCTAATGCGGGCCAGTAGAAATCCCGACGTAACGTCATGTACAACGTCCTAGCACTAGGGTGGGCGGCTAGCCTGGAGAAGTGTGACAAATGAAGTACCCTTGACCGCAAAGAGTGAGGAACTGCAATCTGTGAAGAAGAACGCACCACTCGAACGAGGGAACCTTGCGTATTGACCCCGAACGGGATGTTAGCCCCACTGTTGATTTGGGCACGTATCTTCGTACAGAACGGGTCTGCCTGCTGCTCCCGCACCATATCCTTTGGAGTGATGGGGACAAACGTTCCAGATTCTGGTTCTTCACCGTCTGCGACGAGCAGGTCATCACAAATGTCATCCGAGACAATTTCGTAGTCTTCTACACCCTCTTGCAGGAAAAAGCAGGGGATATCTTCGTCATCTTTATCGACGGGTAGCGCCTCACCTTCCGTTCCTGGACGTGAAAGAGCATCCGCATGGGCGTTTGGAGAACCCTTCTTATAGGTGACTTCGTAATCAAACTCGGCTAACCGAAGACGCCAGCGCTTCAGGCGACCGAAAGGTTCCGTGATTGACATCAACCAACGCAATTCGGAGTGATCCGTATTGACAGTAAAGTGTACACCCATAAGATATGGTCATAACGTCTGCAAAGCCCATACCATGGCGAGACACTTCTTCTCGGATACCGAGTAATTTCGCTCGTGAACATTGAGCGTGCGAGACCAATAACAAATTGGTTTGCGTTCCCCTTCCGGTGTAGTCTGAAAGAGAGCACAGCCAATCTGGTAATCACTCGAATCAGAATCCCCGGTGTACGGCAACCCGTTCTTTGGTAACGACGACACAGGTGCCGTGTTAACTGCTTCTTTGAGAGAGTCGAAAGCTTCCACTTGCGTGGGAGCAAGGGATCCCAGTTTTGGTGATTGCCCCTTCTTGCGAAGTTCGTTGAGAGACCCTGCGATCTTTGCGAAGCGAGGAATGAACCGTCTGTAGACGTTTCAAAGCCCTAGAAAGGAGCGGAGCTCTGTTTGCGTAGTAGGAGCCTTCGCCTCTTTGAGGGATTTTACGCGAGCTTGCTCGATCAGCAATCGCCCAGGACGTATGACATGTCCCAGATACTTGACTGATTCAGTGAAGAATTCGCATTTCTTCAACTTGAGTGTGATACCGGCGTCGCGGAGAGTGGCCATGATCTCCCGAAAATGTTCAAGGTGATCGTCCAAAGTATTGGAGAAGACGATGATATCGTCGAGATAAACGAGAAAACTCCTCCATTTGAAACGAGCCAATAGGATGTCCAAGGCAGGGTGAAAAGTAGCAGGAGCATTCGTTAACCCGAATGTCATACGCTTGAAGCAGTACAAACCTGAATGACAGACGAATGCGGTTTTATCACGGTCTTCCGGCCTGACTGGAACTTGCCAGTAACCCCAGTTCGCATCCAATGTATAGAACACCGCAGCATCGCCAAGCGAGTCAATGTACTCGTCCATACGAGGTATGGGGTACACGTCCTTGACAGTGACATCATTTAGTCGACGATAGTCGATGCAAAAGCGCCAGGATCCATCTAGTTTCGGAGCCAGTACAACTGGGGATGCCCATGGCGACTGCGCTGGTTCTATCACGTCAGCTCGGAGCATCTTCTTGACCTGAAACTCCTCTTCTTTCCGAGCCTTTGGACCTGCTCTGTAAGGGTGCTGAGCAATCGGCTTAGTGTCCGGAAGCAAGTCAATCCGGTGTTCTGTGGTTGATACCTCTCCGAGGGAACCATCCCATATCGGTGTAAACTCTCGCAACATATCACGCAGCTTCTCGGGGTGTGAATACGGGACATGACCGAGATCCAACTTCTCTAGTTCCTTAACAGGATCAAGGGTGTCATAACTCGTAGGAATGATCCTAACTTTAGAATCATTCGTGGGAGTATCCGTCTGAGACGGGTTCGGCGCAGACAAGCGCGATGATTCCCCATCCGTCTCCTCAGAGTGAGAGGCGACAGCCGTTTCTTCGGCAATTTCTAGCATCTCGGCGGCAGTCACCTTTGTAGGGATAAGCGCCGTCGGGTGCGGTAGTACAGTTCCAATTACTTGGTTCTTCACCAGCTGGGGCTTCTTGCCAAAATTAGCCAACAAAACCCTGAAGGGGTGACCATCAGAAATCTGTACCACTTCGTTTGCCAGCGCGACTTAATACTTCTCATAGAGCGAGTTCAGGGGTTGAACAACCCGTAAACCACGCGGTGCAGCAGTAACTTCAACCCATACTTGGGACTCCGGCGGAATGGCGATAGCCCGTGCAACACGGAGTTTTGGCGACTCCTTCGGAGCTGTAGAATCCTGCAACGGGGCAGGTAACGGAACCAGCTTTGCTGAGGGCCTTCGCAAAGAGCGGCGAATAATCGGCACAGTAGATCCATCTTCCATGGTTACCTCTCGTGCACGCCGCTTAACGGCTTCGACATATCTGTCACAGAAGTCACACCCTAGAATAACAGGGGCAGCGAGCGTCTTGCAGACAATGAACGCAACCTGCTCGATGCAGTTACCAATCCTGACAATGAGTGACACCATTCCAGCCGTTTGTAACCGGTTATTGTTAGCATCTGCCACGTCCATGACGGGTCCTTGACGAACTCGACAACGGATTTCCGGCCGTAGTAACGACTCAACAATGAAGTTGGGGCCAGCACCTGTATCCCAGACAGAGAGATGACGCACAATATACACGGTGGATAGGCCAAGGTCAGCAAAAATCTTGTAGTTTCGCTTGGCCATTACCATGACTCGATCCGGGATCTGGTTGTCCCTGAGCCGTATCCACGGGCGATGCAACACACCAATGGTGGTAGAGTCCACGTCTAAAACGGTCTGTTTCCTCGAAAGCATTCTGACCTGGGAGAGAGGCGGTGACGCCTCTGTCGCGTAGACCACGACTCGGGCGCCTCTCCATTGGAGGCTCCCATACTCAGTTTAACTGAGTTCCATCCGTTCCAACGGGAACGGCGTCCTGTGCGACAGGGACCTTCGCAGATTCCTGTAGAACAGCGCCAGAACTACCCGCAGGGGCGATGGTCGCCGGGGATTGAACCGGTGAAGCTTTGACCTGGGTCGAACCAGAGTGCAGTAACGCAGCTATTTCTGCAGCAGAAATCCTCCGAAGAAATTCGGTCTTCGCCCGCAGATAAGCGGTTACCGGTACTGACTGCTGCTCGCGGGGGTCCGGGCTTCAAAGTTAGCCACAACCATTGGCATTTCTCTCATGGAGAGATTGCAGTTCGGAGCTGCATGACCGTGGTTATAACACGTGAAACAGATTAACGGGGGTCTACCGGAACTTCGTGGATCTTGCATCTTCATCGATGGCGGGTCTACCCAGCCAGGGCGCTGGTAACGACTACCTGAATAAGGTACCTGTGGGCCGCGAACGCGTGGACGCTCTGCATAGAGCAACACATCTTCCGTCTTCGACGAGCCTTCCGATGTGGAGGGCAACTCCGTAGTCGGGATAGAATCCAGATCCACTTGTGCGAGGTGCAGATTATCCACTTCGTGGCCGGTATACCCCTGCGGGAGCAATGAAGTTTATGAAGACCCTCCTTCGAGGTGCAGTGCCTTCGATGAAACCCGGTGGCCAATGCGAGCGCGCAGTGCGTCGCCTTCGGCTTTCGCGTACTGGACCAAATCCAGATATGTAGTCTTTCTCCGGTCTTCCCGTCGTTGGGCCACCAAAGTGCGAATAGCCGGATTCAATCCGTTAATGAACAAAGTAAAACGCTCATTAGCGGAAGAAACGTTACCACTTCTGTGGAAGGCTTTGTTCAATCGAACTGAAAATTCGGTCTCCGATTTCTTCGGGCGTTGCTTCGTCTCCGGCAGCGCGGTGATAGCCTCTTCGATGGCAATCTCCGTAGCATACGAGCGTAGCATGTACATGTACTGCACAGCTTCGGGCCAGCAAGTAACCCCTTCTTCAGAGGCACTTGAGGAATCTCTTACAGATTTGAACTGATCTTCAGCGAGTCCAGGTAGGAAATACGGTAGCGCGACATAGGCTTGCCTTTCACTCATGGCGCGGATGTCAGCTTCCGCTTCAAAGCGTGAAAGAAAATCCAGTACCAAGATTGGGTCCTCTCCAGTAAAGAACTGGTTTCGAAATGTGAGAGACATGCGCTTGATACAGTCCTTCACTTTACCCGTACCTCGCGGCGTAAGATCCAAACTGGAATCTTCCAAACGGTAGTACCGGTAAGACGGCAACCTTCTGTATAAGGGATTCGTAGGCTTCAGCTCCTTCAAACCGGAGTGGTTCCTTCCCTTCTCTCTGGTGCGAATCCCACCGCTAATGGTTGAAGACGGAGGCGAGCGCGAGGCGCGCTCGCGGCGTTCACCATCAACTGATGAGTCTGACGAAGAAGATTCCGCTGAGCGGTTTGAAATACCGGAAGAATTGGACAAATCCGATTCATACTCGGCAACATTCCTCTTCTTAGAGCGGTGCTTCCTGGAATTGCAGTCACGTATCAGACGAGACGTGCCCGCGATTGTGGCACTGGGGCCATCATCCTCGCGGATGGTGGCTTCCAACGTCTCAAGACGGCCAAGAATCCGAATGAATTTCGTGTCCACCTCCTCCTTAAAACCGGGATATCCTTGAAGTACCTCTAAAAGAGAGTTGACATCCTTCCGTGAAATACGTAGATCATCAGACACACCTCCGGTGAGGGTAGCGTCAACCTTCCCACGAAGTGTGTCGACCTCGGAAACGAGTGCAGCATGGGAACTACGCATGACTGCGGTTTGAGCCTCGAGCACACAAACTTGAGACTCCAACTCGATTACGAGCGCATCTTTCGCTGCAGCGGCATGTTTAGGACCCTCCAAAGGAGCAGATGAGGGCCCAGCTACTGAGACGTCCGACGACTTCGGCAATTGTTTCCGGCTTTCTGGGTTTTTCTCAACTCTAACAGGAGGCTCTGGAACAGACCACGAACGTGGAGGTAGGCCTGAGCCACCCGACCGAGCCTTAGAGGGATTCGAGCGTTTGCCGGAACCCATCCGGGACAGAGAAAAGAGACCAGAGAACTGGGAACAACCAAGCGATGAAACAAATTAACCTCTACTGAGTGTAGCGTCTTCACACGAGTGACGATAACCGACAAATCGGGCGAACAAACCGTACCCACGGGAACAGCCGTAAAAGGAATTAAGGTAGTTCGACCGGATTGTTGGGACAAGTTCAAAACCCAAACGGGGTGACAACAACCGTGCCGACGGGAACCACACACTACGGAAATAGGTAGTGCCACTGGTGACGAACCGTGCCCAAACAACAACCCAAAATGGGAAAACAAAACCAACTCGATGTCAAGTGGGCGACGAATTCCAGTTACGACTGTGAGTGTTCTCGACAACCAGAACGAGCCTAAAAACTGGAAATTGATCAGAAAACTCGCTTGCTGGATCAAAACGACTTCTGAGTCGGGAGACCAATTGTTGTGCAAAACCCAGCGATGGTAATGACACGCAAAGGCGGTTCAGACCTCCCTCTTGTAGGTCTGCACAGCATTAGAGCGCCCTCGCGGAATGACACGGCTAGGCCGGGCGTAACTCCGGGGTCAACCCTTCCCGATGTCGGAGAGAGCGGAGCGGCAAAGAAGACGCGTCCAGCGGTAGAACAAACAGGGCACTGTCAAAAATGATGTCACAGTAGTGAATAGAGTACGCTCACGAGAGCGGCGACGACACGCAGTACCGATAAGGAGCCACGTGAGTAGTCGAGCCAAATCAAGGTGAGCAACGGCACGCGCACACGCAATACCTGTCCGATAGAACCAGAAATGGGAGAAACACACACGAAAAGAAACACGCAATAGCGTCAGTGCTGTCTAAGTTGTCGCGAGGCCGATGATGCTCCCTACACGAGGTGCGAGTTCTCCGGATGGAGTTTACCACACACTAAGGGTGGATGATTAGAGCCGTACACTCGGTTGTTTTGTTTACTTCCCCAACACTGGATTGAGATCAACCTACTAAGTAGTGTAGAGTGCCACTCTCAAGTGTGCAACCGAGCTAACTAAATTAAATAATAAATATCTAAAATATCCTAAAGTTGGGTGCCAACCGTCCATACACGTGTGTCACCATCCAGCAATGCTGTCCCAACCTTTCCGACGTCACTGACATCCACTGCAATGCAGGTGCAGTGACTTCACGGCAAAACCTAGCATATACCGCAAATCGCGTTGCACTACAATAATCGCTTTGTCGTGGCGCCGCCAAGAAATAACGGCTGCGCCAAAAAAAGGCCGTACCGTCGCGACGCTGAGGCGCGACGCCCGCGCCAAGTGCAGGGTGTGTCGTAGCGCCGCCGAGGCGCTACGGTCGCAATGAAAGAAGCGCCGCCGCCGCGCGGCGCTGCGTGGGCAAGAAAAGGAGAAGGCGCCGTGCCGCCATGCAAGGAAGCGTCGCAGCCGCCTCGCCGCCCGCCGCAGAGAAGAATTGGAGCCCGCGTCGCGGCGCGCTGGTGCGGCAGAGCCAAAAAAAATAAGACCACGCGTCGCGTTGCGCTGGCGCAACGCCGCGGAGACAAATTTGAGCGCTCATAGCCTTGCGCTGGCGCGACGCCGCAGAGACGAAATGGAGCGCGCGTCGCGCCGAACTGACGTGACGCCGCGGAGACGAATTGGAGCGCGCGTTGTGCCACGCTGGCGCGACGCCGCAGGAACGAATTGGATCGCCGCGCTGCCACTCGGGGAACCGCTGCCGCCGCGTTGCGCTGCGTGGACGAGGAAGAACTAGCAGAAATGAAGGCAGCAGGCAGGATTTACTGGTAGAAGGCAACAAAGTCATGAATCAAGATCTTAAGCGCTAGAACAGACCGAAGCTTCACATCTCCTAAGTCAAACAGAGCATCGAGATCGGCGAGCAGGAACCGGGCTGGATCCAGGTTACCCTCCCGGCTGGCGGCAAGGACGAAGGCGATGCCGTCGCGAAGACCCTGCTGGTAGGGGAACGGCGTGTCCTTGACGCTCTCGCGCACGTCTTGAAAAGCATCAACATCTTGAACTGCAACCCTAGGAAGCAGCAACTTCACGCAGATCATCTTCTCGATCGCTAGTTCCACGTCGATTTCGTGAAGTCCACTGTTTGAGGTGATGTTAGAGCTCTGCTTGTTCTCTTCTTGACTCAGCTTCTCGTACTCTGCAGCAGACTCGACCGCCTCGAGTTCTAGGACATTAACATTCGTTGGCGCTGATGGCCCGGGAGACGTCTTTGGGGTAGAATCATCCGTCATCGCCGCAATCTGTTCGGTCAAGGTAGGCGTTTTGTCAGTCATGATGCGATAGCCCGACCACTGCTGCACTCCACCTATCTGGAAGCCCGAGTTATTTATACCCGTACGTAACACGGGATGCCCATGGCAGGTGTCTACTATGTACCCATCTCATCATCCACAAGGAAACGGGCAATGAAGTGCGACGTCGAGGTAATCACTTTACTCAATGAGGCGAGTCTTAAGAAGTTTAATCAGACACAACACGTCCTCTTCAGGCACAACAGCTTCCGCAGACGTACTGGTAACCACACGCAGACCGGAGAGCACACCGTGCAGATAAACCGTAGGGAGGTGACTGACCGAGACACGCTGCACATTATCGACGGAGTTGAAAGACACGACACTTTTGGCAATGTCATGCAATATTGCCTCAAAGCGACTGATCAGCATTGGTGACTAAGTAATGCCAGGAACTACCCTAGATCCCGAGAGTGAGCGAAATGAAATCTCGGAGGCATCATCGCTTGTTGAAGAACTACAAGAGGTGCGGAGATGCTCAGTATCATCGGCGGTAACAGCATTGATGAGAAATGCTTCAACGTTCGGCGTGACTAGTGACATTTCGGCGAGAGTCCGTGCGGTCTGACACACGAAACAGGGTGACCTGAAGTTAGCGGGATCCTAAGCGTCCACAACAACCATCGTAGTGAAGTAGGAAGACACCCCCCTTCTCAAGCCTTATATCAGAGATGGACATAATGGAACGCTATGGAACTTGGTAAGCATCCGAGGACCGCCTTAAACCGGTCATCATGCTATATCACCAGCAGTCAATAACAGAACAACATAACGGGAAGCCGTAAGTTGACATCACTCTGAACCGTGGATATGGTGAGCACGCTAGGGTATTTGTTGGTAGCAGAAAATCGCGCTACGACTTAGAATATACGAGACAATTGTACATATAAGCCCCAGAGCTCGAGCGCTCACCGCCGACTAGACTCGGGCAGACCACTTCCTCCCTTACGACGACTCCCCCAACCCTCTCTCATCCCTCTCCATCTCGGTCGTCGGTCCTCTCCTTTAGCATTTCCACTTCGCTTTAGCACGGTCTGTGCTTCTCTGCCATCAACTCTTCCCCTTTCGTTCTCTCTACGGGCGTCTCAGTCTCCCGCCCCTCCCTTCCTGAGCTTGTAGTGTGTGGCCCTCCGTTGGGCTCGTGTGCACACTGCGACGAATCTAAGCGTACCGACGCCCTGGTTTCATCCCCGAACTTGGGACGTGAGGTGCATCTACTAGCTACTTGGCCTGCGTCTTTGTCGTCAGTTGTTGGTTTCGACGTAAACATTGCGACAGGCCGTGTTGCTCCAGTTCTGTTGTTCGGCTGTTCCGTTTATCGCTGAGCTACCGTATTATCTTTCGCCGTATAGGCTGGTACTCTCGGGCATTTCTTGTGTTGCTCTCTTAGGGTTTGTCACCACCCATGCCGTTCCGTTTGGTTACGAAAAATGGCTTCCACAATTATGTACAGTGTTTCATGCAACTCTCTTAATAAACGAGGTGCTCGAGAAAGTGTGACTTTTCTGTCTGCTTCAAGCTCTCGAGGTACTCTTCGAACCTCCGCAAGAACCAAGATGTATTCCGCAAGCGTATTCTGTTGTACGGCTGTCAGCTGAGGAAGAATGTCGCGACCAATACTCAAATCAGCAGAAAGAGAGTTTGTCATCCTTGCAAAATATGTTTGCATTGAACCAAGTTTGGAGTGCCAGCGTGTAGGGATATCTCGCTTCAGCTTTTGTAATCGATCAGAAGTGACACCGCCATCTGGTTGTTTTTTCAGAAGCAACTGTCAGGCCTTCGGATGCTGGTTGAAATAGGTTGTGACACGATCTACAAGATCCATCATTTTTGTCACGCAGTTCCAGCCCTGAACACGTCCTTGACAACCAGAGCAAGTGTATGAACCACAAATCTCACTGATCTTACATAGTTGGTCATCAAATCTACAGCAAGTGCAGTTGCTGCTTCATTATCACTCGGGGTTGAGAAAACATGAATATCATCGCTGCCTACGGTTGGGTTCTGGTCTAACACCTCTTCCATAATGCTCCGCAGATGTTCTCCTTTCATTGCAGTGCTCTCAATATTCAATATAGATATTGGCAAGCATCGAAGCTTCCATTCTATATCTACATAGTGCTACGTCGTCCCCAAAATTAGAGCGCCAAGAGCAGCGCTCGGGCCATGAACGGTAATACATGCAGTCATGACCTCCTTTACACAGACTCTTAAGATCGAGCAAACAACTTTGTAGACTTGAGGCATATAGAAATCAAGAGGCGTTTTGCTGCAAAAGTGCAACCTTCCGCCGCACACGTCGATGAAGCCTTGCAGCAAAGGTGAACCCATTTTTGCAATCGATGATTCGCTCGCGCAGGCGAACAGAACAGTTCCAACTGTTTGGAAGAGCTTTGGGTCACCCACACGACCAATTTCTCGAGGACTAAAGACCGAAGTACGATTAGATTCCCTTCTCTTGAAAAAACCTGTAATAGGAGGAGTGGCATGCTGCTTTCTGTAACGGTTTCGTTCACGGCGAAGTGCGTTTTCAATTTCTTTGAGTGGAGAAAGCGAAAGGTTCAGCCTTTGGAGATTGTCATGTAATTGTCGGTGCTTGATTCGGTAGTGTTTGATGATGTTTGACGTGGAGCCGTTCTGGTTAATTGCTGCATTGCAGTCGCCAATCATGCATTTAAACGTCGTTTTTGCACCGTTCTTTGAAGTACGAGCTGCATGAGTATTCCAAAGCGAAGACTTGCTGGAACTGTTTGTTGACTTCGGCTTACCTCTTTGGGGCATTTGTTGCTCTCGGTGTCGAGAGAAAAGCTTTTGTGCATTTTTTGTTGAAGATTGGAGCCATTTTGTTGGTTCAAAGCGTCATTATTGCTGTTATCATCTTCTCGAGGTGTGAGTAAAGACTCTAAAAAACGATTTCGTGTCTGCATTCTGAGTCGAACTGACCTAGCGATGGAATTGTATGCAAAAAAGTGAGTAATGATTACATATGTTTCGTTGATCATGGTAATCAGAACTACTGATACGTTGTTCAAAGCCGCCGGCGGCCGAATGAATCTACTTTAGACCTCTCCAAGATCGTCTCACGTCCAATAGAGCTGCCGTGGGCAATGCGGACTACAATATATGACTACGAAAAAACTGCTGAAGTCAGTCAGTCAAAGTCAGTGTAAAATTGGCCGTAGTCAATCAGTCAGTGATAACTGATACGGACCTGGAAGTATCCCAGGTTATATCCGAAAATGAAGTTCTTCTACGAGCCAAGTTTAGACGCAATGTCTTACATTGCCTCCAAATCGAAGGTAACAAAGATCTAAATATCATCGTAATAATTTGAAGAGAACGAAAAAGGAACATATTTTGCTGTGTTTTGATTTTTCCCATGATGTTGTTTAAGACTAAAAATACATAAAAACATTGACAAAACGATAAACAACTGCCTATGTCACATATACCAAAGTATTAATACATATAAAATAAATGTTTTTCTTTTTATCGCGAAATCGAAGTGTCAATCGGTTCAACAGGGCTGTCATATCCGTCAATGGTCAGCAATATGGGAAATTTCATATTCAAAGTATTCCACTTCTCACGAAGGCAGTCCGTAAAGATGACTGTGTAAGAGCAGCAAAAGCATTTTACTCTACAAAAAAGAAAAATATTGCTTCAGCATATGCATCTCGCTTTTCACTAATGTCAAAGCTCGAGGTATATCCTAGAATGCGGATTATGTTACGAACTAGTATTTTCCATTCCGTAGGACTGCTCAACGGATCTATTGGGTTTTGAAAATCCATTGTATTACTGAACAACATTGAACCCCACGAATCAGAGAAGAGCATTGTGCAACGATGTGCAAATGGAAACACAGCTGTTCCCTCAGTGCTTGTAGAATTTACAAACGCATACAAAGGATTCATTGGATCACAGCGTTTACGAGGTTCGTCAAAGGAACCATTTAAAAGGAATCAGACAGTTCTGATTGAACCACAAATTTTGGAAAGAGTGAAAGGCCTACCGATTGTTCCGGCCCATTCTATTACCATGCACAAAAAGCCAATCTTTAACTTTGTCGTAATGCATTATTGATCTGGCAGAAACGTTCTGTACGGGTGCAGTTTATGTGACCTTCAAGCGATCGGCATGTCTTTGAAATGTTTAATTACTGTTTCTTGTTTCCACTCAGATCGTGAACAAGTTCAGCTCTCAGATTAACATTGTTTTACATCGTTTGGAAAATATTCAAAGTCTTTCATTATCTTTAGAAGTGTTTGTAACCTTTATGAGACATCTAGAAGATAATGTTTCCAACCTCTATTGAATAAAAGTTCTGCCTTTCATTGTACATGAAATGATACTTTTTCTTGAGAAATACATTTTTCAATGTGATAATTATATCAATATTAATATGTAAAACAAAAAAGTTGTTTTCGCTGGATGGAACGTTAAAAGAAAAATAATTATGTATCAAAAGATAACTTCTAGAGGAGCTTTGCGCCTTCTACTTTGAGAAGTTTACTTCTCAAAGCGCTTATTTTACTAGTTACACCAAGGTAGAACCACAAGAACATTTTACGTAGTTAAAATGTTTGAAAAGTCTGCGCTTGGGCAGAATATTTCATTCGTATAAAATGAACGTCTTGATGCAAACAGATAGCTAGCAAATAATGCAAAACGCCCTGCACGACGCACTTTCCAATTTCATGGCGATTGCCGGTCATGATCTCAGACGCAACTAAAACTCTTTGCAAAAAAAGTGCAACACAATAATTTTGAAAAAAGCCCACCCTTCTTCGATGGAAAAAAGGCCAGCTGACGCTCTCTTTAAAGTAGCTGTATTTTTCTTTCTAGCTTTCAAACTGCACTACAACCTGGCAAATATGTCATCACAGAATGACCTACTGTCTTTTAGAACGTCAGCTGTACGCAAATCAACGAGAACAAGCTGTACGGCTTAGTTTCACTCACCCCAGTCTCAAAGTTCAACGCCCTCGTTGAAAAAGGTGTAGTGCATTGCAGTGGTGCCGTTTTTGCATAACAACGCGAAATCGTTTGATAATCAATAATATCCTACTCATGTAGGCAGGGGTTAGTATAGGAAGATGCAGTCTCAATGTATGAATAGGACCCAATTTTGACGGTTACTTTTGGATAGCTCTCTCAAATTTCTACCTGTAATCAGGGGTGCTATTGCTGGCTGTTTCTGCTAGGTGAACGCGTGTAAGAGCCAAGCGTGTGTTTGCATAATACGGGAAATTAGGTGGTCCACCTGAGGTACCTGACACTGAATTAGCCACGTGTACAGACTCCTCCGAGTGTTCACCACGTGTCCTCAGTTAGTGAGCAGACCTACTTAGGTGAGCGTAATCTCGCGTACGCGACCGCCTTTGTAAAGCCAACTCGAGCACTCCCAAAGCACACTCTTTGCCGAGTAGCACTCTTTCGAGTAGACTCAGCACGAGTGAGGCTCTGGCGCCAACCGCCTGCGTGGGTCATCACTCTCACGAGTATAACCGCGTCTGGTTACGGTGCTGCTACCCTCTCGATACTCTCGGTGAACATCTGTCGTTGATGACAGGACTTATGAGTCCTACCGAGGATGTATCAGACTAGATTACGAAGTGATCCGACTCTGTATAGAGTTTAGCCGTGGTTACGGAACCCCGTGCATCTCTGTTAGAGGATCTCGCCTCGCTCCAGGCACAGTGCCAAGGAGCCTCTACCCGTCGCGTGTGGATGTTGGTTTTTCATTGTTGTTGTGCGTTGCGTTTTCCTCTCGGGACTACTTCTGCCATTTGTCGGGTCGCATCGTTTCCGATACCACCCCATCTCTAGAGTTTCTCATCGTTCCCCCACGACTGTGCCTGGAACCTCTGTAGGTATAGCTAGTTGCCACTTCGGCCTTACAACCGAGTTACGGTGGTACAGAGGGCTCTGTCACTGGTCTACCATCTCCCACGAGAGCGGACCTTCGGACGCTCTGGTGGGCTTTCACTCTTCCGAGTTTTTCCCGCACTCTTGGAGGGATCTGGTGACGTAGAGCGTAGCCAAAGCGGGTTCTAAAGATATCTAGAAGAAAGTTCTACACCAATTGTTCCAAGTCTACGCTGGAAATTAGAGTGAAAACGTCATCGATTTTGCATATCCCATAGTACGCAACAAACCAAATTGCACTACCAAGGTTGACTGCGAATGTATCGTGAAAGAAAATCATATTCCGATTATAAACGAAAGACACTCTGTCGGACAGAAGTATTGAGACAACAAGCAAAAGAACAGATGGCCGGATCGCTATAGACAGCATAGAAGTACTTCGCCTTTTGCATTGCCATGTCCAGATGCTTGTGAGAAATCGAGCAAAGGCGACAAAACTCAGAGCTGTACTTTAACCGTAGCAGCCCATCTTGACGAAAGCGGCATAATGAAGAGGGGGACAAAGTATTCGGAGGAGACTGACAGCCGGTGACTGCTGTGGCTGTAGATCAAACACGTTTCGGGTGTACTTAGAGTAGTACTCTTCGTAAAGAGTGATGCGCCAGTGCACGTGGGCGCAGGTCTTATAAGATGCAACCCCTCTGAGGTACCACCGTTGGTAGGTGGATGAGCTGTTAACGTGCACCCGAGCAGGAGGTATGGACACGTTCGAGTGTTTATGAGTGGACTCCAGAGGGTGAAAATCAGTATTTCTAATTAGTAGATTGTGGAACACCCTGACAGGGGGTCCGTGCACGTGTACCCTCTTCGCCGGGTGTGCACTCCTTTAATTAATTAGGATAATTTATCTTAGTGACCACTTAGGCCGGTGCGGCGGCCACCTCATCACCCACAGTAAGAATCAACGAAGTCTCGCTTCGGGAGCTGCCACTTGGAAGTGGGAACACTTGCGAATCGTGTTGAGTGTGGGCTCGAGGCACTACTGCCCTTGCCGTTGAATTACTTTCTCCGGAGGGTCTTCTTAAGAGGTTTAAGTGTGCATATTCTCCTTGAGGCGCTTCAGGATCTCTTCGTACCCAGTGAGGGTTTAACTGTAGTTTGTTTCTTATTTCTGATTGCAGGACAAATTTCCGGCCTAGTATTGGGGTTTTCTTGGTTGTCTTTTGCCTTTCCCCGTGTATCAGGCCGCTTTCTTGCTTGGGCATGGCCCAGAGCTTCCTTTTCTCGGACTTTTGCTTTTCCTTTTGCGGTTAAGCCTCCTCTCGGAGTCTTTAGCCCATTCCTCTCGGTTTTCTTTGCCATTTCACCCGTTCTTCTGTGTTTTCCTCACGGTCCCGATTCCTCTATCTCACCATGTAAGCTTTACTTCAGCCCACTAACGGCTTAGAACCGGGCCCTTGGCGGCAGCAGGTGATCTTCCGCCGAGCTTCCATCCCTTCAAGGAGCATCTCGGACGTCCTGTGTGTCTCTCTCATTCCCGGGTTTGCACAACAGGGGCAGCTCTAGACTTGGTGTCAGAGCGGCAGGGCGGACGGTCTTTGGCGACGGGGAACGTGGTGGAAGCTGATGAAATGCGGTGATCAGAAGCAGAGTAGAAATTGAAGGTGTTTCGCTACATCTGTGGTGTCCATGGAAAGCGTTGGCTTGATCGGGATCGGCAGCGAGTGGCTTTGCGCTGTGAGGAAGGGCGATTGAAGCCCGATATTATCCGCTGGATGACGATGCAGAATGAAAAAAACGATGACAGTTGTTGATGGAGTCATGTAGTAAATGGGAAGGAAGCATAAGAACCAATTTGTATGCAGACGTCGTTGTCGTGCAGGTCCTTGCGATGACGGACGGCAGTTTCCAAAGTTCTGTAACTTGCTGGAAGGCCATATCCTGCGTTTCTGCGCGTTATGTACGGCCATTTTTGATAAAGATACTGATGTGTGTGTCGTGTCATATCAGGTTGGTATTAGGTATAAAAAAGCTGCTTTGGATTTGCATACGAAGGATGAGAGTTACTGTGATCTGCGTAGATGTGGAAGCTAAAGGAGCCCCCTGCAATACGCGGCTTAGAGTGCAATCGGTTTAACATGGTTTACGATTGTAGTACATTTATATCTAGTCGTAACTACGTTAGCGTCCGAGTAAAGTGCGGCGTCAACCGTTATTGTATCAGTGATAGCATCGGCCATTGATGCTGACCCGGAAAGCCTGCCAAAATGACAGAATAAACCGGTTTGAGGAAGCTTTCGCGGTTTTCTGCACGCCGAGAAAAAGACTTATTGTGGAGAATACGTTTCGAAGCATTGACTGAATCGAAGAATGTACTCACAGTTGTTCTTGAAGACGTTGTCGGAGAAAAAGACCCCTCCGAGCTTGACAAAGGCAAACAGGAAGAGATAGCGAAGGCCAGGATGCACTTAGTACAGTCGCTCGAGCATAAGCCGCTACTTAGTATAACCTTAGAAGGAAGAAATCCTTTCAAGATGTACACAAAGTTGAAAGAGCGATATGCAAGTGTTAATACTGGCACAAGAGTACACCTCCAAACAGAACTTCACCAGAAGAAGTATACAGTAGGCATGGACGTATGGGAGTATATTGATTATATCGACGCGGTTTTCAACCAGCTGGCTGTCATGGGCAGTCCTGTGGCCACGTCAATAAAGGTCGCTGTGTTACTTGCAAGCTTTCGAAGTCATGCAAAGTCTCCGTATGGGGCAGTAATAAGTGCCTTGCAGACATTGCAGGATGATGAGCTTACATGGGAAACCGTGACCTCCAGACGTCTTCAAGAGTACTCTATGCGTACCGTTGCAACTCACGCAGCAACCAACGCTCTCACCCAGGCAAAACACAGAATGGGCACTTAGGCTCTGGTCCCTCCGATGAACCGGCTTTGCCTTTACTCGACAGACGTCTTAACTCCTCTGTTAACACTACACGCCCTTTGGTGAGTTTGGACCCAAACAGACACTGTACTACGGTTTGCGACCTTTGAATAGCACCTCAGAATCCTACGTGCTGACACCGTTAGCCGCCGTAAACTCTGTATCTCACAACATGGCCAAATGAAGTTCGCACAGACAGGAGCTTCATTTATCTAAGTTACAGAGTTTGCGCGCTTTTGCCTTGAGGTTTCTATTTCCTGCAGTCCAGAGATAGTTCTCTCGCATCCCTGGCAGGTCTTCAAATACAACCGATATTGGTTCCCGTGTTTGATCTACGCGATCGGATAATTCTTGTCACTCCACCAATATTTCGATCTGACCTTCCTGGTTACGTATGCCACGTAGTCCTTTTGAGTTCTGATATGTTGTCTCAGAGTGCTCGCCAAATTCTAACAACTGTAGATCTACTTCCTCGTTGTCTAATGCCACTGGTAGGGGATTACTCTGCGGGCATGCACCAGTTCCTTCTTACGCTTCACTAAGTCCTTAACTTCATAGACTCATAGTGACTTTGTTCCGGTAATCTGACGTCGTCCGCTCCATCGAAATTGAAGCTTATGCCCATGCTTCAAAGCCTTTTGCACCAGAACGTAGTCACCGATCTCAAATTGCGAGGACCTCACATTCGTGCGTGCGTTGTGTCGTTAAATCGCCTGATTTTGACGCTTTGAAACGCTGCCACTGATTTCTCAATGCATGTCGTCTAGTGCGATCTGCATCTTCTCGACCTCAACTAACTGCCATGTGCGAACCTCTGATAACCTCGGCAGCATCAGATATTTGTCGATCAGCTGCGCCTGTAGCAGTGGTCGGCTTGGGTTAGGTCCCGTGAACACCTCCAATGGTGTACGGAAAACACCAGTACCCTTCTAACGCAGTCTAAGTCGTTTTAGCTGCGCTTGGTTCAGTATGATTTGAACACATTTCAGTAGAGCAGGCCAGTCTCTCGCCGACAAACGGAACTCGTGTAGCACTGCAAAGCAAGCGCGTTTCACCTCCCGGCATATTCTTTCGACTGACACATTCGTCCATAGACAGTACGCTGTCGTGAAATGGTGGCTGATTTTCAACATCTCGGCTAGAACGGGAAACAATTCATTCTTGAAGTGTGTGCCCTGGTCGGAGACCATATACTACATGACTCCAAATGTCGGGACTCACGTAGCGATAGCATCAGCAGCGGCTTCACTCGTCGCTCCTGCAGCAGACCATATCCAACGGAATGAGCTCAGATGATCCCGTATGATCGAGGCATACTTCGTCTCACTTGGGCTCTCTCTGAGGTAGATGAAATCGAAGTAAATTACCTCATTAGGCCGTTCACCGTGCAAGCCTTAACCTAGAGGTCTAGGCACAACCTCGCCGGATCTCGGTACTAGGCAGTTCAAGCATCCTCGCACTAAGTCTTGAATGTCCGCCGAAATGCCATTCCACTTGAAGTTCTCACAAATAATGCTCTCCGTGGCATCCGCGCCGCGGTGTCCTATACTGCCGCAGTGAGAAAGGATTAGAACCTTTAAATTTAACTCGGGGGCTTCAGAAGAAATCCATATTAGCCGACCATCATGTTGTAAATTGTCCTTTCCTTTCTTGAGGTAGGCTGGAGCTCTATGCGTAGCATGTGCCAAGCGAAACTCTTCGACACCAGGCAATTCCACCTGGTTCGTGGGTGGTGCAATCTGTGCAGCCGATTGCACCAGGCTAAATATTTTGCTCGTGGTCAAAGTCTTCCTTCGGTAGCCCTTTGTCCACTGGGTCAGTCTATCTGCGAATATATTCTCATGCCCCAAAATATGCTCGATGACTTATACTCGTATTCAGAACGCGAAAGAGACACCGCTCATCTCTGCACCTTCGCCACGATATGCTGACCGATCGTAGGTTGGAACGCATAGGGTGCGAACAAGGACAAAAGGTTCTTGTGATCTGTAAGGACGTGCATAGGCTGCTCGTCCAAGAACAAGTAGTCCGACTTGTCAAACGCCTTGACGATAGCAAAACCTTCTTGCTCATATGTGCTCTAGTTTTTCTGAGCCCCTTTGAATGTATCTCCCAAGAAAGCTATCGGCTCGTGCTGCTGCTCAATAAATGGTTTGGTAAGCAGTTTCGAGTCCGTTTGAGTCATTAAACTTGAACAATGATTGTTTCAAGCATCCTGTGAACACACAGATAACATTGACTTTCATTGGATAAGGAAGCTGCACAGCATTACAGCGACTGTCTTGTATATTCGAGGAGACTTTCTCTTGTACACGGCCCTAAGGGAGAGATTGTAATGCTATGCCCTTTATGGCACGCTTCTTTCTCCTGTCGGCCTTCTTGTATGTTTCCTCTAGGACATTCGTCAGGGGTGCCACGCGCCGGTCAAAGTCAGGGATTGCGGTTGCCATTCACCGGCAACAGTGTATGAATTCACACAACTCATCTGCGGTTTTTGGCGTTTACATATCGCGTAGACCATCAAAATTAGATGGGCCCATTGTGTACTCATCTCCATTGACCAGTCTCCCGCACCACTGGATTTCCTTGGCGAGAAACGTACTCTTCTTTGCGGAAATAAACAGCCCGTAGTCTTTGCCGATTTCAAAGAAACGCCACATCACCGAGAGTAAAAGGTTTTAATTCTTCGCATGGAGGTTGAAATCGTCTATCCAAGCTTTCAGATTGGGCCTTAGAACCTTGAATAACGGTTCCACGGATAACTGAAAATGAGCAGCTGCGTTGGTTAGCCCTGAAATTACTCGAGTAGATGAGTATGTTCCGTTCGGACAAACCGCACCACAAGCTGTATATGACTCTGGGTGCAGCGAGAGCTGCCAGTACCAGTCTTCGAAATCAATAACTGCAAAGCAACGGCTTCCGGCAAAGTCCTGAACTTTTGGGGTCGAAGTGAGGCATCAACCATGATTGCTTGATCGTAGCCGCGTTTACCGGAGGCAGGTTTATTGCACACCAAAAAGTGGCCTCTGAACCCACGTTTGAGACTAGCAACGGGGCTGCCTGCCAACCGGCATGAGGGCTCTGCACAAATATTCCTAGCTCAACGAACTTGGCCGTATCCTCCTTCAGGAAGGCTCGTTGCGGCGCTGGGTAGCGCCGCGCCTATATCTTCACCGGCCTCTTGTCAGGATCCAACTTGATCTTCATTGGCGGCAGTTTGGCTGGGTCGGATTTCTCCAGCCTTAAACGAGAACCGGTTTGAACTTTTGAATCATTTCTGTGAGTTCTTCAACCCCCGTCTCGGGCATATCATTCGCTTCTGCCTAGGCGATGAGCTTCTGCAAAGCCTCATCGAGAACTTCTGGTTCATCGTCACCAAGGTCAATGCATACCTTGCTGTCTTCCAAATGATCGTCTCCTTCCACGGCACTGCTGTGGTAGAGACCTTCCCGCATTACGGTACAGATTGTATCGGCCTCAGTGGCTTTACGCTTCTTTGCGTCTTCTGCCATTGCGGTTAGAATTTTGATAACTCCATCGTTCTTATCGCATGCAGCTGCTCAGATTGCACGGTTGTCGCACCCAAAAGACTGAAGGACTTTCCGGCCTATGATGACTTTTGGTCAATTGCAGCCTCTCCTACCTTCCACAAGATTAAGCGCACCACAATCCTCGTACCTTGACGGATTCTTAGCTGAACACCCAGGGGAATCTCAGCGATGCACGTAATTGGCTCGCCATTCTTTGCTATGCCATCATAAAACTGGGGCGGGTCCAACTTGTAAAGCTGCAGTGTTGGTTTGGCCAATAAGATTTGGTCAAATATCTCTCCCGGGATGAGATTCACATCTAAACCCTCATCCCCTATGACCACAACCTCAACGGCTCCGTCACAGAAAAAGCCGCTGAACAACGACGAGTGGGAGTCAATGAGTTCAGCCGCGATGCGGGTAACTCTGCCCTTTGTTGAGCCACTGTCATTGTCCTTGTTCTTAGCGTCGCGCTTCTTCTTCGCTTTGAACTCCCTGAGCAGCTTCGTCTTCCGCTCTTCGGAATTGTTCTTACAGTTCTTGACATAGTGGTGTTCGCCGCAATCTGGGTTGAGACAGAGAGGTAGGTCTCGCTTCTGCTTCTTAGAACTAACCCCCTTGCTGTCTCTTCCTCCTTGATCGTTTCGGCCTTTTTCTTACCACTCGTTTTGTCCTTGTTGTTCTTGGATCTCTCGAACTTGCGTGACTCCTTCTCAGCAGAACACAACGAATCATCGTGCTTGCTTTCGTCATCACTCTCACTGATTCTGTCTGACCCGCACTTCTCTTCGAGCTTCTTTGCGTGACTAGCCAACTCTCTCATGAACGCGCCGAATTCTTTCTTCTCGAAATGTTCGTCCTCCTTTCATTCGACAATATCCTGCATACGCTCACGAAGCCTCTTCGGTTTGATCACCTTGAGCATGTGCTTAATTGCGATGTGTACTTTTTTCTTTGGAAGATCACAAAGTGCATGAAAGTGCAGGGTGTGGACGTACTTGTAGTGTAGTGTCCACACGCGCTGAACCGAGTCCTTAATGGAGTCATCCATCTTGACCATACCGATCAGATAGCGGATACGCGATAGGTCATCACCTTCGGGCTCAAAAATGGCCCTCTCGCGTACGCAGTTCTGCAACTTCTTC
The DNA here is from genome assembly GCA_022539475.1 of Gracilaria domingensis. NCBI lineage: Eukaryota > Rhodophyta > Florideophyceae > Gracilariales > Gracilariaceae > Gracilaria > Gracilaria domingensis. The sequence goes on along the minus strand of VCMS01000215.1, from coordinate 33,166 downwards.
TCTGTTATTTCCTCAATAGAGGCAACATTGCTTCACCATGCTGTGAAAAACATATCAAGCAAGGTATCATCGATAAAAGTCTTGAACAACGTTGAAGTGACATTTTCACCTGCTTCACGGTTCATTTCGGCCACCTGTTTTTCATACAGATCGCACCGCTTTTGGAACGCTGTCAAATGTTTTGTCGCTACTCCCTGTAGTCTTGGTGTTTCAAGGTTAGCCAAGATCGTCTGCCGGACCGTTGCGTTCTTTTCTGACTCGCCCTGGTTACTGCTCATGGTCATACAACGATGCGCGCGGTCGGTTTCCAGAAACAGTATAAAGTGTTGCAACTCACGCAGCAACGAACACTCTCACCGAAAGCAAAACACAGAAGGCGCACTCAGGCTCCGGTCCTTCTGATGAACCGGCCTTGCCTTTACTTGACAAACGTCTTAACTCCACTGTCGACACTACACGCCCTTTTGGTGGGTTTAGAATTCAACAGACACAGTACTATGGTCTGCAACCTTTGAGTAGCACCTCAGCAATCTCTGTGCTCATACCGTTAGCTGCCGTAGACTCTGTATTCCAGAACAGTACGAAAAGTAAACCAGAAAGGTCGCGGTAGCAAGAAAGCCAGCACGAAGTTGTCGTTAAGACCAAAGAGTTCACTATCGTGTTATTTCTGCGGAAAACCTGGACATTTCAAGAAGGAATGTAGGAAACTGAAATCTCAAAGACGACGCGTGAGCGGGAAGCAGCAATAAGCATTGCTTGTGACGGAGAAACCTACAGAATTACGGTTCGTCCTTGATTAGAGCGCTTCGAGCCACATAGTGAGTGACCAAATCCAAGCTTCTTGGATCCCAACTGCAGCGCTTAGAACCATTGCCCTCGGTGGTGGAAGGCATACTTCTGCAACATAGATCCGGGAATTGGAGCTGTGGACTAAAGACTCTCTACGTGTTTGCATGTTTCTGGAAGGTGTACTGCTGGTGCCCGAATTGGATTCGAACTTGTTGTCTACTACAAACCTTGCCTGGAGTGGATGGAGCACTACGATTGACGCCCAGAAGTGCGTGTTAAGCAGCATCGAAACCTTGGTTACTATCAGTCAAACAACACAACGTCTCCTGGAAGTATGCGGTCGAGTTGTGACGTCTCGTAGTGCTGTTTCGGCGATGTTAGTAAAAACGGAGCCTACAAAAGGGCTTGAGCTGTGGCACCACAGGTACGGCCACATGGACCGCCGAAAGACTAAGAAGATGGAGACTCAAGGAGCAGTAAAGGGACTGGACTTGACTGCCAAACCGAATCAGGGGGTGTGTCACCGGACTGCATCCCGTGTGTCGAAGGCAAGATGCCAAAACTTTCACTGAGAGGGAGGACTTACAAAATTCTGGAACTGGGAGAAATGATCTTCTCAGATATATGTGAGCCATTAAGGACAAGGAGTATAGGTGGGAAGCCATTCTTCATTACTTTCAGTGACGGTATGTCCCAGTTCCGCATTGTAAACTCGCTGAGGAAATCAATTGTAGAAGAACATGTTATTGAATGGGAATCGTCAGCACCATATACGCTTCAACAAAACCGCGTTGCCGAACGGATAAATAGGACACTAATGTATATGATCCAAATTATGTTACGACATGCAGGACTGCCTAACAAATTCTGGGCTGAAGCACTCTCCAACGCCGCTGACTTGACGAAGGTAGCCAGCTCCACAAAAATGGATGGCAGGACCCCTATTGAAATCCTAATTGCACGGAAACCCTGTGTGGGAAACCTCATGGTATTTGGTTTCGAACTCTGAATACATCAGAGAAAGCCAACCACATTAGAACCTAAGTCAATACGGAGCATTCTACTGAGGTGTCTACCAAACCGCAACTTATGACTCTACGTGATTCCCAGAGAAGTATACAGATGCTCGAATGATACCCCGTAGATTTGAAATCCGGATGTCTTTCGGATATCATCTGGATATCTTACGCATATCCATGATATCCCTATGACAAACAGTAGATATGAAAGATGACGTACGAAATGATACTCTTTTGATGCCCTTGAGACATACATGAACTGCTTTGAAAGATATAACAGTAAATATGACGAATGATTTCGAAAACCAAAGTTGCTTCTCTTGGAATTGCTCGGACATCATTCGGACATCCAGAATTCAGACGAATATCATTGGTATGGATATTGTGAGAATTTTCGTGTATCCAATGTACATCGGCCGTATATCCAACTTCGAAAATCAGATGGATATCCGAGAAATCACTGGTATATCCAAAGCATATCTGAGGAATATCAAGTGGATATCAAAGTGTTTCCCTGGGATTAACGATGGCATGATATTAAAGGTTCGTCATGCAGGTATCAATGAATCAGTATTTCCTGGGAAACAAATCTTCAGGCAACAACAGACAGTTCTTCATGAAATTGATGAAGCGGGGGGTACCATTGAACTCCTCCCAGAGACGCCAATGGATGATGACCAGGGTACGGATGCACACCATGGGACCACATTATATCAACCGCAGTTAGGTCAAAATGAAATGATTGAAGAGGTTGTAATGCCTCCTGCACATGACCAAGAAAGTGATATCAGGGAGGAACTCATGAGTGAAGAAGAAATGCTTAAATTGGTAACACATTATTCTCAGAGTAGATACCCTCAGAGCACTAAAAAACCGCCTTCGCGATATGAAGCGTCTTTCTTTTCACAGAACGACAAAATAGACATCATCCATACGGGTGAGAACCCGTAGAACCTCAGAGAAGCAATGGAGTCCCCTGACCGAGATGGCTGGAAAGCTGCAATCGAAGAAGAACAGAAAACATTGCAAAGGATTGGTACATGGAAAGTGATGAGACTGCCCCCAGGACAGAAGGCAATACAGTCTAGATTTGTCTTTGCCAAGAAAAAGATATCTAGCGGACGACTGGACCATTTCAAGGCTCGCCTTGTGGAAAATGGTTGTCATCAAGGTAACGTCCAGCGTCTTTTCGCTCCAGTGGTCGAACACAAGAGTGTAAGAATTATTATTTCGCTTGTGGTCAATATGGAATGTTATGTACATCAGATGGATCTAAAAGCAGCCCTGCTCAATGTCAGGTTGTCTCCCACGGACCATGTGTATATGAAGTCACCGGAATTCTTGATCTGGGTTTGAAAGAAAGAGAAGCCCTATTGTTATTGCGGACTCTGTATGGCTTAAAGAATTCGAATTTCGTACAGTCACGAACCTGGAAATCGGCATTGCTGCATCTTGGATACCAGTGCATGTGTTCCGATGAATTTGTTTTCGTTCGTGCACGTGCTAAGATACCGGTCAAAATCTTAGTGTACGTGGGCGACGCACTTTTTGTTTCTCCAAGTGAAACGGTACCGCTCCAGGCGACAACAGAACTTATGGATTATTCACAATGAAAGATGTCGGGACGGTGAAGTCGTCTCTTGGTGTCGAGTTTCTACGCAAAGATAATTCTATCTTCTTACGACAAATTGCAATCATTACCAAATTACTCGAGCACGGTGCAATCAGTAATTCCAAACTAATATCTACCCCAATGACACCGAACCGAGATGAAAGTGAAAATACTCTTCTTGGTGACTGCCATCAGACTTTTTTCAAGGAGATTATAGGTTCATTGTTATACCTCCCATCGCATACTCGCCCTGATCTATCCGTGTCAGTCAATATTCTAAACCGTAAGCAAAACTTGGCTACGCAGAGTGACTGGACTTCTTTGAAACGTGTTTTACGCTACTTAAATGGGACACGGCTTCTATCGTTGAAGTATAGTCCGACTACACGAAGTTCGATTGGAGTCAAGGGTTGTTTTGATAGTGAAAAGGCTGGGAAAAAGTCGGGCACGAAGTCGGTAACAGGGTTCCTTGTGCATTTAGATGATAGCTTGATATCATGGAGAACAGTGAAGCAAAGAAGTGTTGCTCTGTCTACACCAAAAGCTGAATATATCGCTGTATCCGAATGTGTGAGAGAAACCATATGGATCTGAAACTTACTGTCTGAACTGGGGTTAAAGCTCATGACACCCACGCCTGTCTACCAAGACAGTTCTGATTCTATCTATTCGGGAACTCAGGGAAACGAAGTTGACGTTTTGAAATACAATTTTATTCCGTGAAACAAGCAGTCGAAGAAAAGTTAATCTCTGTTATCTACTGTCCTACAAATTCGATGATCGCAAACCTGATGAATAAGACGCTTGAAAAAAAGCCATTTGAGAAGCACAGAGATAGGCTAGGTCTATCGCACATGTGACAAGACATGGAGGGATAGATAGAGATACTGATGTGTGTCTCGTGTCATATCAGGTTGGTTTTAGGTATGAAAACGCTGCTTCGAACTTGCATACGAAGGATGGGAGTTACTGTGATCTGCGTGGATGTGGAAGCTAGAGGAGCCCCCTGCAATACGCGGCTTAGATTGCAATCGGTTTAGCATGGTTTACGATTGTAGTACATTTATACCCAGTCGTATCTACGTTAGCGTCCGAGAAAATGGCGACGTCAACCGTTCTTGTATCAGTTTCTTCAAAAGTTTCGGCCACGAACGTGTGATGCGAAGTCGATGGAGTACAAAACGATAGAGGCAGATGTAGAGAAGGGCTTCGGGCGAAATGTAGGCGTTGAGGGAATCAAGCGGTGAAGGTGGAAAGAAGAGGCTACCAAATTTATAAAACGTAAAGAGCTAGAAGCCAATATCACGCCTAATCACGTGCTCGGCTTTTAGCTCACGCTCTAGGAGACTACACCCAACCTCATTGCGGTGCATTTGGTAGCATCGTCTCCGATTCTCGCTGCTTCCCCTCAATGACCCATCGCGGCGATGGTCCCTTGCCCAATGCCCGTACTTGCCGCATCGATTACACTTTGTTTCATCTTATATTCGGCGATCTCCCAGAGAGGTGAATTGATGTCCGAATGATGCCCCCCATATAACCCATATTAGAATAACGAGACCTGAAGATGTCCATTTGATCTCCTTAAGATGTCCATATGATATACGCAAATGATGCTGAGATGATGTAATAAGTATATCCAAATGATAACCGCCTGATACGCATGTGATGTACGAAGAGATGTCCATTGGATATAGTGATGTACAAATGATGCACAGCAGATTTCCGGACATCCATAGGACATATCTTCGTGCATCATATGAATATCTTTGGAATAGATTTTGTATATCCAAAGGACATGTAAAGTGCATCAATTAGACGCATCTGACAGAGTATCATGGCATATCATTCGGATATCCTGGATGCGCAGAATTTATCCAACTGATTTCCAATAGATGTTCCAATTTTTCATCGGATGGACATCCATTGCGCATCAATTTATCTCACAGGGTCTGCTCAGAAGTTATACGTGTCCTCTGGTTCGTTTTTTGGCCACCATTAGGCAACGATGATTCAAAAGATGCGTTCGTTGACAATTTGTTTGCCAAGTAGATTCTGCAAAGGTACGAACCTTATCACATTGACGGAAAACGGAGGCAATTGATTCGTAGGAAACTGCCTTCAGAAATTCGTATGTGCTTGAACTCGACGTTAACGAAGCTTCATTTAGAGCACAGCTTGCCAGTACAGACACGTGTTGGTTGCTCTCGACGTCGGAATTAGCCAGAACAGTGAAGGCTCCTAGTGCTTCAGAAAGCTTATCTTCTGTATCATGTGCGTCAGCACGCGAAACATGCGCTTGGAAGCACGATTCAGAGTTCTTGAAACTCTCATTGATCTTTCCCTTCGTGTTCAAGAGCTCCAAAAAGTATTGGTAGACATCAGAGACACCAGCTAGAGGATCTCGTTCGCAGAGTGCGTCGACAATAGCTTGGGTTTCATCTTCAGATCGAATTAAATCTGCCGGTATTGACTTGCAGGTGTCTCGTGCTCTGCCAAAAAATTGAGAAAAGAGCATTATTCTCTGCACGGTTGGTCGTATCTTGTTATCGTTCGTGTACGCCAAGCATTGGTGAAAAGCTTGCCAGGACGAAGCGGTCTTCGCATATTGATCTTGATTTCCTTGCCATCAGTGCATGGAACGTTTCGAAGGTCGGACGAAAATCGAGCGCGTGTCCTCATTTCGCTTGATGAACGTTCTCGGCCAATAACTCTAAAAGTTTCTACAATCAGACAAGTGTCACTTCGTTCTTCACCAATTCGTTCCGAAGCACCGCTTAAGTAGGCATTGTCTTCCATCTACTAGTCCTCCCAGAAATGTCACTTCAGCAGAAAAAGCTTAGAAATATCTAGTAAATTCAAATTCTGTACTTAAATAAATATATACTCTGTAATCAGAAGGGTGAGAATGTACACAACTCTCGTAAGCAGGAATGCACTTATCAACATCACTTTTCCCCTTTCGAGCCATTCTTCACTACAGCAACCCCGATACTTTAAATGTGGCGGAGATGAGTAGAACTTCTGAGCGACTTTTTCAAGAGATCAGCCATCATCTGTCCAGTGGGCAAATGTTCCAGCTTAACATTTCCGTTAACAACATTTTCTTGGATTAGGTGAAATCGTATCTGGATATGCTTTGTGCAGTCGCTGCATATATTATTGCGAGATAGAACAACAGCTCCCTGGTTGTCACAAAACAGTTTTAAGTAATCAAAATGTCCAACTCCCAGCTCGGGATACATACACTTGCACCATAGACCTTCCCGAACAGCGTACAATATCGCGATGTATTCGGCTTTAGCAGTAGACTGCGCCACTAGAGGTTGCTTCTTCGACTTCCAAGTAACCAGTGAGCCAGATTGCTTGAAAAAAATCATGTAGTTGACTTACGATCCGTCGCATCACCGGCAAAGTCCGAGCCACAGTACCCGAAAATCTCGAACTTATTTGTTCCCGGTCGAAACGTCAATCAACAGTACGGTGTCTCCTTGAGATAGCGGATAACTTTCTTCACCGCTTTCCAGTGCGCATCATTATGACTGTCCATAACACGAATAAGAAAGGAGACTGCAATCGAAATGTCTGGTCGGAATGTGTTTGAAAGATAAATTAACGTGCCGACCATCTCCTTGTATGGATAGGAATCCTCTGCAGCAACGTTGTTCCGGGAAATTCTTGCGACACAATCACGAGCCATGGGAGTGCTACGCGGGTAACAGTTAATCATACGGAAGGTACGAAGAAGACTATCAACCATAGGAGCTTTGTGTATCATGAAAGAACCTTCATTGCGGTCCAAGCTGACTACCATTCCCAAAAAAGTTAGCATCCTCCTTCTCTACTCGAAGAGCAACATGCTTCGACAGCTTCCGCACAACTTCATTCGTCTCCACATGATCTTTACTAACAATGAGAATATCATCCACGTAGATGATAGGATTATTTGCGAAGGCCTGTGGGTCGAAAAGTACAAATCAGGATCATGTTCAGAGGACTGTAGTATAGCTACGAGTGAAATTGGGTGAATGAAGTCCCGGAATGCCCTTGAAGCCTGCTAAAGACCTTAAATAGCATGATGCAGACGTTACAAATCCATTTCTCTTCCTTCAAATGCGAATTCAGGAAACTGTTCCATGTGTACTTCATCTTCAAGATGGCCGTACATAAGTGCTCCCTTAATCTCTACACGCTACACAATATCTACACGCAAAATGCGCATTCCAAGCTGTGCATTCAATGCCAAAAAACTCGAACAATGGTCTACTTCACGACAGGAGCAAATAACTTGGTGTATTAAATGCCATAAGACTGCATGAAACCTTTCGCAACGACTCTCGCTCGATAGCAAGTAACCTCTCCAGCTGCGCTCTTCTTTCGGTCAAACACCCATCGACACGTAATGGGTATAACGTTGTCAGGTCGTGGCACCAGCTCAACAAACTCTCTTTATTTGTGATTGCCAATCTCCGTTTGCAAAGCCCTCCACCATTGACCATTCTCATGGGACTCCATTGCTTCTTCAAATAAGGTTGGAATGTCGTTACAAGGTACACCGAGCATGCAGTTCATAAAACGTCCGATGAAGGCTTCAGGGGCTTATTGGTGAGGTGGAGAACGGACACGAGGGGACCTTCTCTAAGCAGAACCTCCTGAAGAGAACGTGGGGTTAAGAGGGTCAGTGTTTTCCGAGCCAACCTCACTGATATCAACTTTGGCTTCACCCTGAGTCGTGTTTTCAACCTCATCGTAGTCTCCGAACAGATAACGGACGGTGCACGTCGTAGAAAACTCTATGTTCCTCTCTGACCACCCAAGACTGTCTTCATCGAAGGTGACATCGCGGGAAATGGTGAACGTCATATCATCTCTGAAGAATACCTTGTATGAATACCTTTCGAGCATTTGCGTCGAATTTTCCAGTACAGCGTTGCTTCGGAATATGCAAATACGCAGTAGCCCCAAATACACGAACGTGGAAAAAGTTTGATCTGCGCTTGTGAACGATCTCTAAACGGGTACGATTCGCGGTGGTAGCAGAGGAAAACAATCGGTTTCTGAGGTAGTTTGCAGTACAAACAGCTTCTACCCACATCTTCTCACGTCCACAGCACTGCGTAAAATCTTGTAACATCGACCTCGCCATATCATTCAGAGTCCTGTTGAGCTTATCTGCTTTACCGTGAGATTCAGCACTATATGGCAAGGTCGGCTCACACTTGGTTCCCAGTTGCTTCATCCAGCTTACTAGGTTCTCAGAAAGATATTGCTTTGCGTTGTCCATCCGAATCCGCTTATCCTTCTTCTCGACTGCGGTTTCTAATTCCAAGATCATTTCCCTCACAGAATCCTGTACTTCTGATCTTCTCTTCAAGAATCGGACCATCGAATACGAACTTGCCTCATCATACAGTATCACATAATACTTTGCCCAGAAAGGCGAATTGATGTTAGGATGATATCCCTCAGATAATCCATATTAGAATTACGAAACCCGAAGATGTCCGTTTGATCTCCTTAAGATGTCCACATGATACACGTAAATGATGCTTAGATAATGCATGAAGTACACCCAAATGATGACCGCCTGATACGCATATGATTTACGAAGAGATGTCCATTGGATTTTGTGATGTCTAAATGATGCACCTTGGATTTTCGGACATCCATGGAACATATCTTCGGGCATCATATGAATATCTGTGGAATAGTGTTTGTACATGCAAAGGACATGTAAAGGGCATCAATTAGGCGCATCCAACGGGGTACTACGGCATATCACTGTGATGTCCTTGATGCGCAGAAGATATCCAACTGATATCCCATAGATGTCCCAAATTTTCATCCGATGGGCATCCATTGCGCATCACTTTATCTCACAGGGATGCTTCTCCCAATGACGAAATTCGTACCGTACCAACAACATCCGTATGCACCATGGTGCCAGGAACCATATCACCATCTGTTGCTCTCGCTGGTATGCTATCCTTTCTTGACCTAGATAGACGACAGGGCTGGCAGACCTTCAAAAGGGTAGACGTATGTATGGGGATACCATCTACAAACTTCAAAGTGTCACGCATATGGTTCTTGCAACCGTTTCTCAGACGTCGGTGCTTTTGGACAGCCTTCTTGGAATCCAATTTGGGCACCAGAGCCTGATGACTAGGCCATTACCATTTGGACATAGCATCACCTCGTACAAGCCAGAGCTAAGATTGCCAACAGCCAGCAGTACAACTTTTCCAGAAGTGCCATCGAGGACGTTGCAAAGCTTCCATCCATATGTATCAGTGTCAAAGAAAACCATGTCTTCACGACTCTGTAGTGCTCCGACAGATATCAGGTTACACTTCAACTCAAGCACGTACTGCACGTCAGTCAAATGAACATCAAAGCGTCTGCCAAGTACTACAGCTTGCCGCGGTACCCCACCCTGACCCTCAATCTGGAGGTTATTCCCATCTCCAATCTTGACAGAGTCTTTCGTGTGGGAACCAGAGTCACCAGCAAAATGCTTGATGTCCTTACACATGTGCACAATAGCACCTGAGTCCACATACCACTTCCTCGAGGATGCAACAGAGGCCTCAGCAACGAGAGCATGTACTACATTAGAGTTTTAACTCTACGCTCATCATCACCTTCGCCATTGGAACGCCCGTTCTGCTTACGACGGAACTTCTTACTGTCGGGATTATCGTAACAGTCTACTTTTTCTTGTGTCCTAAGCAACCGCAGTGATAACAATCCAGGCCCTTCTTTTTCTTGCTACCATGTTTCGCATTCAATGCCTTCACAAAAGTCTCTGGATATTCCTGAGAGGTAGAAAGGGAAGCCTCTTTTGCAATCAGAAGAGTAATAGCATCCGGAACAGATTTATCCATTCCACGGATTACCTCAGCATTAACATCATGCTCCGGTTTCAGTCCTCGTAGTAGCGCACGAAGCTTTTCACTGTCACTAACAGCATAACCCACATTACGGAGGTGAGATTCCAACTCAGTCAACCGAGCGCGAAACTGCAACACCGTCTCTTTATTTTCCTTTTTCATTGTGGGAGGCTTGCATGACGTAAAATGGTCAGAACTATCTCCATTACTGATCTGTTGAATCGTTGCGCGACTCTGGTTTCCGTGGTGTATACCGAGAGCTGTTTTCCCAATCTATTCCTTCACTAGAAGGATATGTCTGTAGTGAAATGTAGCATAGAATAATCATGGACGGGTAGTCGTGATATAGAACCTTGTACCATCTCGGTAAAGATTAGTTGAAGTTCACGAAATACTTCGTGTCGAAGTGACTGCGTCGACGCCTAAAGATTTCTATTGTGGGGATCGCTCTCAATGAAAACAAATCGGCTTGCATCCTGTCGTTCCAATCGCTCTTGTTAATCGTAGCGCACCAACGAGGAACATTTGACGCTTGGTTTTGATTAAGATGCCAGTCGTCATAAGTTAAGTAAGAGGTGGGGAAAATGTTCCGAAGAGCATTGAAGCAGGCCCTACTCTGGTCAAGGACGAAACATGATGGTGAAAGCGTCATACAATCCTTGAACTTTGTAAGGATCCATCGAAAGCTTTTCTCAGTTTCAATTGGAACAAAGCCCATAAAGAAAGTAGTGACATTACCATAATTGTCCCTTCCATTTACTGTAACCAGAGGGATTCCAAAGCGATTCGCGATGACCTTGCAGTCAATTGACACACCTGGCACAATACCGTAGCATTCGTAGTCATTTATCCAGTCCTCAAACGCCCAGGCCACATAATGAAGGTTATTGTGCTCATCGGTAGTGCAGTAAACAACGTTTCTCCCGTTCTCTTCTTTCAATTACAAGAGACTCTCGTACAATCAAAAAGACTCTTTATCCTTAGGGTGGCGTGCATCGGATAAATACTTAAGTCGTTTCCTGAACAAGCCTTTGTTCACTTTGGTCTCGTACTTGTCCTCCAAAATACGAAGAATATCGGAGTATTGAAGATGCAAATTGTCGTACATATGGTACGCTTCCTGCTCCAATCGTGGTGGTAGTTTTCGATGGAATACAAGACGGTTAGGAGAATGGTTGTGATGAGCTTTGGAGATGTCGAAGCGAAATCCCCACTCCCCTCCTCTCTTATCCTCCTCATCCACCCCAATCTGGATTCTACGCACCTTGAATATATAAGGGCACTGAAACTTCTTGTTCCTGCGCAACGAGCACACCAAAGATCCTCTCTTCAATGACCTCTCACTCGGGTGGTCCTTATATACAGAGTCCCTGATACTCAAGCTATATCCAAAACATTCGGAGATGTACTGCAACTGCTTGAGTGTCTCATTCTCAGCGGTGCACTTCACAGATGAGAGATATGCAGAGAATCCGTCTCTTACACATTCTTCTTCCGCATATGCAGGCGTGAACGTGTACTCCTCCTGATCATCATCATCCTCAGGTAGAATACATCCGTTTCCTTCAGTATCTCTTTCTTTTTCTTGTCCTTTTTCCTCAACTTCTTTGCATGGTTCTCCATCTCTCTGCGGTCCATCCTTCCATTAAGAAATTAACAGAATGTTAGGTTTCATGAAAGGGTGTATTTGTGCAGCGGTGACAGCAGGGAATCTAACTTACCTCCATGCCCACGAGTTCCCCCGATTCAGGGAGATCCCGATCACCGTTTCCTTCATCTAGGATCTCTTCCTCCACACCGATAACCCCGATTTTGGTCTCAGCTCTCTCTCTCGTGGGAGCGGGAGCAGTTGGTATCGGTGCCTGAGCTTGCATGAAATGTGATTGGGACAGTTCGTGACGAGCCATAAAGTCATCCCCATCACTATTGGAGTCCAAGTTCAACAGACCCTTTCCACTTGCTTGTCGTTTTGAAACACTGTCTTCGCCTGGCTGGGGTGTGTTCTCTGACAATCCTCGCTTTGGGGTGAAGTGAATGTGAGGTATTTTGAGAGTAGAGGGGCAACTCTTTTTAATGGAGCTCCGTATGGATGTCACTCTCTTATTCATAATAGTGCTCGACATCTCTCTTCGAACGTGGTTATGAGAATTCTCTCCCTGGATCTCCCACTGCCTGAGGTTGCTTCTTAACTTTGCCAGAATGCCTGCCTTACAACCAGATCCTTTTGGATCTGACTTGTATTGTAGACACCGAACTCTGGTACTAAACCTGTACTTTCCTACCCGAGCCAAATGTCTTCGGAGATGCACTCAGTAGCTGTATCCTTCTTTCATTAGCTCGAAGAAATAACCAGGTAGATCCTCCACGACTTTCTTCTGCAATACCTGTTTCGTGGGCCTACTTCTCGCATTGATGAAACCCTGTGACACACCTATGTGCTCATAATTGTCTATCGTCATCTTCCTCGTGCCCTTCTTTCGCCTCAGATCCTGTACAGTGCCGTCCTTTTCGGCAGACTTGCCGTTCGCGCCTGCAGAGTCGACATGTTTGGCACAAGAACGTTCTACATTGTCATCTGCTGTCTTTGATTTCTTTGTAGCCGGCTTTTCAACCAAAGCTTTTGAAGATCGGACCACATTCCTCTCCGGCCGTACCTTGCACGAAACATCCGGTTCCTCTTCAGAATCCATTAGTATCTCCTCGTAATTCCCCGTCTCAGCTATCGTAGCTCCGCCTTCATAGCGAGCAACTGTTGCAGTACCCTTCGAAATACGCAGTGTCTCTTGCACTACAAGTTGATGTCGCTGCGCATAACACCCTTCACGGTTCATTCTTTGGATTTCATTCACGTAGTACTCATCAGTAAATGCTATTCTCCTGGTCCGTGTTGCAATTATCGCCGTTAACCGACACTCTGCTGCTCTCAAACGATATTTTTCAGTTAGATCCGCGTCATACTTTGCTCTAAAAGTGTCCATCGGAATGCGTCCTCGAGTGCGACAAAAGCTCGACATACATGAAAAGACGTAGGCAACACAGCTGTAGGAGTCCATCTGTTTTTTGTACAGCAGCACATCAAGCATATAGTTCTTTCCAGATATCTCCCATTCAACGGTAGTATTGAGAGCGTACTCTATTGCAGCTATGACAAATCGTAGTCTCCCATCCGTTATTTCAGACCGTAAGCTGTCTCCCCAGTACAGAATCCAGTGAGATGGAGCTTGTTCCATTGCAATTAGAACACCCCATTGATTCCGATTCACATTCATAGGAATGACAATAGTCCGAATATCCCCGGGAGACAAATACAGCTTTTCTGTTAGCTTTGCTTTAAACTCATGTAAACGAAACTGCGGAAAGATTCGTATGTTTTACCGTTCAAAGATGTCTGCCACAGTACCTATATTACCACCGGTGTCGGCAGATATGAGTACAACTCCGGAATTCAGTTCCATTTCGTAGATACCTGCAGTCAAAATTGTGTTACAGAACCACTGCCGTGGTTGACATGATGCGACAAAAGACGGCTGCGGTGTGCCCTTTTCATCTTTTTCGTTCATTACTACGAATATCAAATGCCTCCACAACATCAAAAGATTTCTTCTCCCAATGATAGAACTGCGATCTATATCGATGCTTACCTTCTCTTGCAAGTGGGCCATTCATATATTAATTTCTCTGATAATCTCCTTGTTTCGTAACTTTAACTCATGGCGAGTAGGCTGAGCTCTTTTTGGTTTCTTCTTTTCTTCCCTGAGACTGTGCTCCATCAATTCAATATCATCGCCAGAATCCTCATTTTCAGGTGACAAGAAGCTAAGGAGCTGGCGACCAACTTCATCTTCAGGTGGATCATGAAGTTGGAAATCATGTTTGTTCACGTCAACGCACAGTTTTCGAAGCATAAGAAACTCTGTGAATGGAGCAAAACGTTCGTTTTTGCTGAGCATGAAGACAATCTATTGGGACAGTATCATAGCGCCGAGCGTCACACTTTGACGCTAAAGCGAAATGACAGGCTCTAGCAGACGATGCTGCAGTGAAGCCAAGATTGGTCCTGTTCGAGCTCGTTTGATGTGCAGCTCACTGACCCAAGATTGGCGCCGTTGGAGCTCGTTTGGTGGCCAGCCCACTGAGCTTCCAAGAAGTCTGATTCGGGCAGTTAGTGGCACCGACATGTCGGCTGTTCTGACAGCGTCAGATACGTCGCGGCATTGCTGACGCTATGCCGTGATGTGCCGAGCGGTTTGAGCGGTTGCGCCGTCTCCGTAAGGATCTGACCAATTCGGGCGGTCGTTTATAAAGATTTTTTACTTGTATTGGTGCCATTGGACAGATCTTTTCGGAAACGGTTGGCGAGGATCACCCCTCTGTGGTGTGAGGATTCTGCAGCGTTTGGACACTTGCCTCAGATGCTGTAGATTCTCCCCTGCCCCTACAAAGCTGCGTGCCATAAACGCGACTGACACTGTAGTGCTCTTTTTCTGTTATTTACTCACCCTGTTTAAACTACTGTAACGCAGTCATAACTGTGACTTAAATGTTACCTACGTAACTAATTAAAACAAACCTTTTACTGCATTTTACGGAACGTGCTTTTTCCCACATTTCCCTGCCTTTACTCTATTTTGTTCTTGGAGGGATGCACTCTTTTCACACCGCGCATTTAGGGTATTGTTTGGATGCCATTGTAGACTAGATCATTTCCATACTAAAAAGTAAGATTTTGATGAGAAACAAATCCTCGCATGCACAAACTTAGGATATGTGCGAAGTTCTCATACAAACACTATTTGAATTGTATTTCAAGTATACCTAAATATTTGATAATGCCTCCAATTTCTCGAAACGTTAATTAAGTCAAGAAGCTGCTATTCAACAATGGGGTTAACTAATGTCGAGCAAAGCAATGCTTTCGTTCAAAGATAAACGAAATCCTTGGGTACCTGAAACTAACTTTGAGGAATTTTAACCTTTCGTTTAGTGTAGTTCTGATATGTACCGCTTCTATATAGAGCTTTGCGCTTTTCCTTAAAAATGTGGTACTACAGGGCAATGCAAAGCATAAAAGTTATGTTCGGTCTCACATGGGGCATTTCTGCCACTATTCGGAGAAACAACTCACTATAAACTGGGATACATTCAACAAATTAAGATTAATCTCAAAGAAGATGTAAACAGATTTGAAGCAAATGAGGGGGTGGAAATGTCGACGTATATAATGTCCAGCACGTTTATGCAGACCGCAGCGGATTATTTACAAAAGGTTTCAAAGCAACCTCTGTGATAAACATTTGAACCAGTTCAATGTGAAGAAAAATGGGAGATATTTTTATGGCACAAAACTGGTAATTAGTTTTGAAAGAAATCCGGAAAGTTATTTCTTTAGCGCTTTGTATTTATTGGATTGAAAGAGGATATCGCAGTAAAAAGTCGCGAGCATGTATGACTTTCATACGCAAGAACATGCAGAAACACAATCCTCAACTAGGAATATTGTGAAGGAGGTTGGCGAAAAAGAAGCGAATAGAAGCGAACAAAAATAATTTATTTCATAGTCTTCAACTCCCTAACCATATTCAGAGCCACTTCCAGTATCATTGGTCTGACTTGGGTAATGTTACACTCTTTTTTGGTACTGGGGACGGTTTTAATCGTGTTAGAGCACACCTCGAGAGCGTCCCAGAAACGTCTCCACAATGATCCTCGGCGGTATTGCCACACATTGGGCAGATCGGCTTATCAATGTTCGCGAGCGAGACCATTAGGGAAGGGGTAGAAATAGGTTGAAGTTGTCCGGACTAGGGAAGCACCGACGGATTAGAATGAGATGGATATTTTTCATATGAAATGCGAGGTACACAGAGGGGAAATGCTGCACAGTGAATTATTGTGTCTTTTATGGAATATACTATGATTTGAAATCTCCGAGCATTGCACACGTGTCGACACAGCAAAGAGCACATCAGGTCCAGGACTTGGTGCGCGTGGACTGCCTGGATGCAACTTCACGTGTATGAAATTTGCGGTTGAGCTCTGTCTGTACCTGAGTGGTGCCTACTGTACCACAGGTAGGAACACTACTGCATTTAGTTAGTAACTATGCTGTGTCTATGCATTTCTGAGCCCATTTGAACGGTTTTTGACTCTATAAAGAGGATCTCAAACAAGGCTAACAGTGTCTCGAGCCAAGACAACATTGCGTTCACTATCTATCGACTATTCTCAGCTAATACCCAATAAACGGGGCAGTGCATGTGAATAAGTTATAACTGCGCCTGCTCCTCTCTGCTTTACTAACATCTCTTGTGCTCGCGCGTTTTGTGCGAAAACTGCTCTATTCAGACGGTAACTCAGTACCGGTGGAAGCGTCCTGGGCGCGGACGGGAATCGGGTGATGTGTACCAATGGTACTCTTGCTGTCAGTGAGTTTCACCAGATCTTTGGCTTCGATAACTCCTTCGGTCGAAAGCCCTGCTGCTACACGAAATTTTTTACTTGATGGGAAGCTGTCCATGGGTTTTTTCTTTCTGAATGCCAAGTAACGTCTTTTGCAAGAGTCCAGCTTGGGTACGAAGTAGAAGCTTATCTTCACTTAGTAATTCCCCTTTGGACGCCTCGTAAGGAGTCTGTACGCCTGTCTCTGGACGCTCAAAGATATTTTTGGCTGCATAATTTGCTTGCAGTTTGTTTTTGTTCGTTGCTCGTCCTCTTTCCTTTGGTATTTCTCCAACCACTAGATTTTCTTCCTTCTTTTGCCCTTAGATCTTTCCCTGGGTGTAATACGTTTGTTTTTCTGGTGAATTCTGGACCCACATTGGTCTTTTTTGTGTGCTGGGTTGTTCTACCTTGGTTTCTTTCTTCCTACGAGAGGCAATTGCAAAGGTTTGTAAACACCCTGGTCGTTGGCTCCCAAAATGACGTCAAGAAGTATTATTTGAGAGTTGCTTTTGGTATCAAGTCATAATATTTTACGTTTGATTACTGCAACGACAATGCAAAGGGCAATGAAGATGCCTTAGTTACATAGAAGGCATACTCACTGGTTAGAAACAAAGAAAATTCCAACGTTCTTCAGATATATACAAAGTTTTTCGAAAGAACAAGTACGCAAGAAAGCAAATGAAAGAAAGTATGCTGGAGAAATAGGCGGAAGGCATAGAAGAAACTAGATGGACACCTGTGAAATACCTGTTTTCTCTTTATGTAAATGATGCTAAGAAAAACATCTTCAAATCTATACATGCAACTGTTTTCTAGAAAACTTCGTAGAGAATTGTATCGGATTACAATGTCAACATTTGAAACATTGAGCTACGAACAATATAATAAAATTCCTTGCGACTCTCATTTTCATACGTAGGAGATTTGGGAAACGAGAGAAGAAGGCTTTGACATTGTTCAAAATAGCTGAATTCAACAAGACTCCGTCGGATATATTATTCTTGTTCGTGAAAGTAAGTGACGCTCAGAACGATTAGAAGAAAGGCGGAACCCACCTAACCGGTCTGCAAATATTTCAAAGACCGAAATGGACCTGTCAACAGGCTTAGTGTCTATTCTTTTTCATACTTTTGCATGAAAAAGTTTTCCATCGCTCAAAATGTTCTGCCTAACCTGAAACTCTTTTTCTGTAGAACAGGATGTCTTGTTTCGAGATTAAAACGGTGTTCAATTTTGGACTTAATGACCATTGAGAAGCCTTTTTGTTGTGTTCTAAGTACGTTCAGTATGAACACCTTTATCACTGGGCTATACAATTTTTTTTATACTTATGTAGAGATAGAACCTTATAGTCCAAATGGGTGTTTCTTATCCAACGAAAAATAAAGTGGTAACAGGATAGTTTGGAACAACCAAACGAACCATGAACTTTCACGATTAAAACTTTCAAAATAAGAAGGACCATCTTCATTCTCTACACTTGCCTCTTTGAGTGTCTGTGAGAACTATATAAAATTGAAGAGGATTCATATCCGAGGTAAGACACTTGATAATATCTACTGCGAATTGTGAACATCTTCAAATCGTGGTTAGCACTTCCTCAAGCGACATGCTCGTTTTACTTATCACCTACCTTACGAGGTTTACAAGGAAAGCGAACTAAGCCTTAACAGAAGAACAGAACCAGGCCTGCAGTTCTGTTTACTTATTTCAAAGAAGGTTTTAACGAATCCTTCGTTTTTGACTTCGCCGTCCAAATCACTGTAAGTGAAGATTTCCAACTATGCAATATTGGCAATATTTGAACCCTAATGACAAATCGTCTTGTACGCCCTCCTTTTGTGTCTTCGTGGTTTTAATTTTCCCTGGCTTTCCCTTCCCTCTTCGTAGTGTTATCATTTGGATACCACATATGAAGGCTTCCGTCAGCATCGTCAGTAGAAAGACGGAAGCGAATCATTAGCTCCACACCTTTTCCATCCTGTCCTTTGCGCATTTTTACAAATGCTCTTTCATCGTCTTCCCGGCCACGCTTTTGCGCCGAATTTACAGTTGTTTTTGGCCGGGTTGATAAAGCTGGAAGTGTCATGACCGTCGTAGCCCGTAGTTCTTTTTCGTTGCAGTTAGACTCCCCACCAACTGAGGGAACGGCCGGGACGGCTAATGTATCAAGGACGGCATGAACCTGAGTTGGATCAGATGCTGTTGGTGCCGGCGGCACGTACTCGACTGAATCAGCTGAAATGTCGTTTAGGCACTGATGCATTAGATCTTCGATATCATTATTTCCCGCACTGATCCCTGGCAGATCACACAAACTGCTTGCATTGTCCTGGGTACTCATTAAGAAAGAAAGAAAGAGATGAAAGAGAAAAGACCAATTTTGTAGGGAGAAATGAATGGTATGGATCCTGGGTTCGCGAAAGAAGGGAAGAGTGCAAAACCAGGCTGTACACCAAACTACTTCAAAATAGAAATAGCTGGTTCTATTTACGGACAAGTAAAGGATAAGATTCAAGGATGGAGATGATGGAGCATACGAGGGAAAATATTTTCTTGGTCGAAAGAAGAGAAGATGGCAACAGAAGAGGATAACAGGCTCTAACGGACTTGAATCCGAGAGAAAAGGAAGGACGACTATATGTATTGCTATTATGTCGAGCTTCTCTTCCTAGCTCTCGGTGGAACTAAAAACATTATATGCAAATTTGACAGCATCACACTTTCATTCATTAATCGATACCACGAAAACCAACGATATATACCTGGAAGCAAACTGGTAAAGACTGGTGCACACATCTGACCTCAGTGGAAACAAGAATTCCTTTCAGAAGCAAAGTCTAAAACTGGTAACCCTACAAAATCTTTTAGTCTTTCTGAGTGCAAATGGAGCGCATATATTATGATGCTCACCCTCCAGCAGCGCTCAGGCTGTACAACATCCGCGTTCCAATGTGACATACTTTGCGGGGCATTTTAATCCTTTTAATAGAATTTTTCATCATTTTCAGTGCGCATGGAGTGCCAATTAATATCGCGGTGGGCGAATTACGAACGATGTGGGGGCAGATGAAGCACAACATGTATCACCAGCACCCTAAACGCGCTCCATCTGCGTAGCGAATGTCCCCCAGTGTGAGAACAAGAAATTAGGCCGCATTCGCACATTGCTCGCAACTAGTACGCCGTGCGTTCGGCATCCATTATTCACTCATTAGTTCCATCCGACCTGAAATTGTCTTCCCCCTTTTCCAAAATTATCTCATTGGGTAAATTGCTCAACTAAAAACTGACTTCTACGCAAATGAGTAGGAGAAACTTTGTAGTTTCATATCGGAATAGGAAGAATAAAAAAAGAGCTTAGCATGAGTTTGAATTAGATGATAACTGCTCGTCTGCGTGGTTTATGTGCAGATGATTTTCACAGTCAAAAAGGTTCAAATATTGGAATATGTTTACCATATATATGTGTGTTGAAAGAAATGCTGATTTTGACCTTTCGTACCAGTTTATAGCATTACTTCGGGCTTCATTAATACTGAGTTGTAGAAAGCTGCTTTTCGTACGGACAAAGATCAAAGGTTTACATATTTGTGGTAAATAATGAGGAGAAGACGCATGCACAACTTGAAATCTATCTCGGCTATTTATTGAAATGTATGCTGGGACGCCTTTTTTGCAATAATGTTATATTCGTGCAGTATACGTATTGTCGCTATCGGGGAGTGTATATATCGTACGATATAGTAAATGAAGGATTCGAAACTTCGACGTATGTGATGTCGAGCACAGATAAAAGCACCGCATCAGATTATTTGCAGAAGGTTACCAAGTCATCTTTGCGATAAATAGTTCACCCAGTCAATTTGTAACAAGTTATAACTCTATTTTATGACAAAGAACTAGTTACTGATTTTGGAAGAAAACTTAGAACAGTTGTATCTTTCGAACTTTGGATCTACAGAGTTGAACGAGGATTTTTGCAGTAAAACAATTTCGAGCATGTACGACTTTCACACCCACAAAAGTGAGCGAAAACAATCCTCAACTATGAGTTGCGATTTCAATGCATGGTAAAAAGTTTAGAGAACCAATGTAATTAGTAGTTCACTGCACTGGAGTTAGTGAATTATTATTCTACTAAATTATACTGCTACGCTACAGAGGAAATCAATGCCTTGCAGAAGGTTTCATGAATACATTACTAATAAAATTCTATTGAGGAGGCTAGTGGATCAGAGAGCACAGATCCACCAAAAACCAGTACAACAGCGAGGCAGTAAACCACTAAACTTTTAGTGGTGCCTTCAATACTGTCAGTGTTTAAGCATTAGCATAGTGTGGAAGAGAATTCACTAGACCTACGTCAGGTTATATCTGTATTTCGTTAGGAACTAATAAACGCATGAGTTTCTTGCCGTTTGAGAGAAGGGTAGGTAACTAATGTTAAAAATTTAATTTATCAAAATTATACAGAATTTCAAATCAACAAGTATTTTAGAAACTACTGTTCGCACTGTAAGCGGTCTATGTTTCGAGAGACAATTGAGTTTTCTTTTGGAACACTTAGTCTTCCACGATTACAGTAGTTTACCTCATGTATTGTCTAAATTATGAAACCAATTTTTGGTAGGCGATCTACATATCTACTAAAAACTGATTTATCTCCAGTTGACTCCTAATTATACGTTGATGCTATATAAACTTAGGCAGCTTGTAGTTTTACAAATACGTGATTGTCTTACGAGATGTGTTAGAATGACATAGATATAAATTTAATTTGGCAACAATTTAGCCACTTCTGTATAGCAGCATCAACCATAAATGGCGTACATTAATTGAATAAAATTAATATTCTAACGAAATAGATATATAAGCTGAGGTAGGTCCAGTAACATCGGCAGTTACGATATGCTCGCACTCTTTTCGGGATTCCAATGATTTTACTAGAGCCGAGGCGATATCTATCAGGCGGTCGTCTTTGAAGAACGGGGCTCTGTGCATCAGTTTCTCAAATGGGCGGACTACGAAAAGTATAGATTAAAGAGTGCGCGCCGGGCCGACAAACTCAGCGATTAGTTCAGTAATGTTGGCCTATTTGGTGGATTCATCAAGTCGAAGCGAGAGATTTCAGGTTTGAACCTTAAGGCGGTCTATACAAAAAACAAAGGACAAAGTTCAGCAAAGGAAATTAAATTGAAACGCAGGATATGGCGTGTCCAAGTGTATGCGTGCGATTTGTGTGCATATATGCTCCTGGATGTGTTTAGTCATTACATTTTGCTTACCATTTGTTGTATGATGTCAGCAGCTCTATTGAGCATGCGCGCAAATGCGCGTGTACATTTGCCCGTTTGCTCTGCTACTATGTACTCGTGTACAGTGCACTGTATTTAACGCTTTAGTGATGTCTTGCGCGATGAACGTATTGCGTCTCTACGCCCTGACGCAAGTTTCTGTCGTGAGATAGCAATCACTTGTTGACTCAGCAGACAACTGAGTCAACGAGGGGCAATCATAAGAGCTCCGCACTTCGTGGGGACAACCCGAAAAAGATCAAGGCAAGATCTGACGGGTCTGCCCTCCACGATCCTGCCTGAGTCTTTCGCTGCGCGATTCAGCAGTGTCCAACACTGAACAACAAAGCGCTTTGTTCTATGGAAATACCATCAGTGTGAGACTTTGCAAACGTCGTGCAATGAACCATAGCTACCTCAAACTACGGAGTCGTTTCTGTCATTCAGCCGCCACTTCTCAAGACAGTAGACCAACCGTCTCTGTGTAATAGTAGGCTCTTACCAAACCACTTTACTCACGCTAGGCTGAGTACTGAGGCCTAGCTTCTCTCTCTACGTCGAATCTTCTAAAGGTTCGACTTATATACAACTGTAACGTCCGTTAAGAATGTTTGAATTTAGATTCAAGCATTCCATGACAATTGTTTGTTTCAATACAAACGGGTGTGATAGTCAGTAATTCTATTACATTCACCCTCTCTTTGAACTCGATGACCGCATCGAGTTTTCAAACTGTTTGATAAATTCTGTACAATGTTTCAAGTCATTCTTGTTCATCCAAACCGCTTCCTCTTTAGCATCCCCGTCAAAAAGCACTAGATACTGTCTTTTGCGATTGAACCTTCGAGAACCAAGAATACCTACGACTTCTTGCTCCACTGTACCTTCAGCGTCAATAACAATTGAAAGTGTCGTTGTGTCACCTTCTTTCCTATTGAATTTTCTCAATCGAGAAACATTGAAAACATTGTGCGCTTTCTTCATCAAAGGAGGAAGTTCAATCTTTTAAGTAACGGGTCCCATAACTTCCTTCACGGCAAACGGTCCCATAAACTTCGGTTGCCACTTCGTCGCGAGTCCTGCCTTACTTGCTGCACTTGTCCTCTCTGCTTTCAGCAACACGAGATCGCTAACCTTAAACTCTTCATGTCTTCGTTTCTTGTTAGCGTAAAACATTTGACGTGCAATTGCGTTGGTTAAGTTGTCCTTAGCTGCCGCTTGGAAGGCCATACGTCTCTCGAGGTAGTCAACCCCCGCCGGACAATTTGTGTCACTCTTTCTCAACTTTTTAGTTAGTTCAGACTTCGGGACACGACCAATGTCTACTTCAAAATGGAGAAATACCAGTGCTTTTATGCGCTGTTGAGTTATATTGATACTCCAATTCGCTAAGCATGCAATCCCAATTTGTTGGATTCTTCTGCACTGTGCTTCTTATCATTGACGAAAGAGTTCTTATCATATTTTCCGACTGTCCATCCGTCTGTGGATGACCTTTTGTCGCCATATTTAACTCAACATGTAGCATTCTCGTAATATCCTTGAAGTAGTGAGACTTGAACAGCTTGTCGCGGTCTAGAATAATTTTCTTCGGTACTCCTTTTTCGGTACTCCCATGGCGTCCGAAATCCTGACAATAGACCAGTACTGAATCTTTCCTCGTCTCGGACATCGGGAATTCTGACACAAAATCCATTGACACTACATCCCAACAAGCATCGGGAACCTTGTGAGGCTGTAGTTTACCACTTGGAAGTGTACGGGTTTCCTTATTATGCTGGCGTTCTTTGCAGATTTTTACGTACTCTTGAATGTCTGCAAACATTCGTTTCCAATAGAAATGTTTTGCACACAGCAAGTATGTCTTTTCCCAGCCAAAATGTCCAGGCAAGTGAAATTCATTCATGATTTCGCTCCGAATATTCTCTTCATTTGGAACAACTACGAGTTCTGACGTGCCTCTTGCATTCCAATATATCAGTCCATCTCGGAAAGTATAGTTAGATATGTACATTGCAGTCTTCTTATTTGGCGGTTCGCTGCCATCTCGTAGTGTTGTGAGAATATTCCTTGCCCAAGTATCGTTCTCATATGCTTTCTGAATTGCTCTACGCAGTTCATTGCCTCGTCTGTGTTCTGCAAAGTGGAATATAGTCTGTTCGCTTTGGAAACTAAGCTAGTTTTGGGGCTATTTGGGGCGCGCGAGGGGGTAGCAGAGGCTGGCACTCAAAAATTAAGAAATTTTGGAATATTAAATTCCATTTCGCGCAGTTTAGTGCTTGGGTCCCCTAGTTTTTGTAGAGGTTCTACTTCGCCGCACCACCCCATTCACTCTTTTCCGCGACCCTCTCTCAAAACTGCACTCGTGCTAGTTTGCGTTTCCATTTTCTCCCATGTTGCAATGCCAATCGCAACTCATCCCACCTCAATCATCCCATCACTTCTTCCCAGTCCACACCACCCCCGCTATTTACGCATTTCTCGCCCATCACGCGTTCATTTTGTAGAAGTCAGGTGCACAACTCTCCCCCTTCTCGTATACCCGCCTCGCCCCAAAACGGCTTCAAATCCCTCCCATCCTTCTCTCCTCCTGTCCCCTCAGAATCCCCTTCGCAGTCCGCGCTACCTCCGCCGCACTCCTAAACCCAGTCACCACCGGAGCTCCCACTCCCTCCCGCGGCACCTCCTCCACCACCTTCTTCATCTCCTTACGCCTCTTCTTCAGACGGCTCTTCCCATCCCCAACCCCACCACCCTTTGTCTTCGGTGTCACAGGAGACCCCTTCTGCACCGCCACCCTTCCCACACTTCCCTTCTCCGTCTTTCCCTCCACACCTCCTTTCACCCTCTCCTCTTCCACCAATCTTTGCCTCTTGCACAGCTCCTTCACCTCCTTCTCCAGCACGTCCAACCTCTCGTTCAGAACCCTATTCTCCTCCCGCAACTCTCCAACCTCCCTTCCCGCACACTCCACTATCCCATACACATGATTTCTCATCTCCACTCCCAATACCGACAACGAATTCCGCAAGCTCGAAATCGCCTCAACCGAAACACCACTACCACCCCCACTCAGCACCACACCGCCCATTTCCGTTACAATCTCCACAATTCCATCGTCCAGTTGCTCCTTCATCACCAACCCCAACATCCCCACCCTCGCCTTCATCTCCCCCACAAACCGCATCTCCCTGTCACCCTCTCCGCCCCCACTCTCTATCTGGTCTCCAACCTCTAACTGACTCAGATGCACCGCACCCCTTCTCTCCATTGCGACCCCCTCCACCTCCAATTCTACCCCCTTCTCCACCTCATCACCATCCCCTCTCCTCGCCTCACACTTCTTTCCTTCCTCAGCCACTTCCTTCTTCTGCGACATCCGACCAGCCGCCGTAATCACGTCCTCTTCCCGCTTTGGTGACGGCGTCTGCGGTACCTCCTTCCCCTCCAACAGCACCCACAGCTCCTCATCCTTCACGTATCCGTTCGACATATTCAGAAGAAGAAGTAGTAGTTGGATCGAAGTTTCCGCTGCGATACAGTGCAATCGAGCTAAACTGTGCTGTCCACCCCCACTGTCCAACCACACGGGCTATATCCAGCACCATGATTGTCCCTGTTTCCCTCATCCCATTTCCCGCCAAAACATCCACTGTACACCTCCGCACCTTCCACTATTTAAGCGCCATCTCTCTGTCCCCTCTTCACATAGTCCCCACCCACCTCGCCTCGACCGGCGATATTTTTCTCTTCCACCATAACCCCACTCGATGGTTATAGCAAAACAGGAAGATATTGCCAGTGGAGGCAAGCTAGGGACTAGTGATTGTACTTAGAGTTGCTCACCCTCTGTCTCGACTGGGGGCATGTTCTTCTTCCGTCACATCCTTTGTGGGTTGTGACAAAAAAAGAATATGTCACCACTCGACACCGGATGGGTAACAATGATAGCACGTAGAGTAGTTCATCCTCCCTCTCAGCGTCCACTGGGGATATATTTATGTTCTCTCACATCCTTTCCCGGTTGTCATACAAGAGAAATACATCTCCAATGGAGACGGAGAATATAGTCGTGATAACACGTAAAGGTAACAATGTAATAAACAATAAATTTATGCTACTATCTCTAACCAACCTTTCGAAAACCAGCTATGACATGAGCTGGGTTACTCGAGCCAAAGATGGCAGATCCTGCAACTGAAATGTTTGCACCGGCCTTCACTACTGCTTTCACAGTACTCAGTCCAATACCTCCATCCACCTGTATCCCTATTCTTGGGTACAACTCCCTTGCATGTCGCACCTTATCAAGAACACCCTCCATAAACGCCTGTCCTCCAAACCCTGGCTCCACCGTCATCAACAATAACATGTCTACAACTCCTTCCTTCATAAGTGCTTCTACGACCTTTATAGACGTATTCGGGCGCAATCCAACTCCATCCTTTTAATTATGGCAATCCGAGTGAAGCTATAAAACCCGTTCACGTCATTTATGAAGCCAAAATGGCTCCTTTCATCCTGTATTCAAGCTCCCCGTAAATCGTACTTTACAACTACTTTACAACTCAGGTTCGAAATCAGTTTCATTCATTGCACACTTTCTACTCTTCCACCTACCTTTCATAAAACATCATCACACTTTGTGGCTTGTCGTCTCATACAAGCCCTATCATTCATTCAGTACAATCACATATCATACATTTCGCTCACTTTCACAAAGTGAACCATGTTCCCGTTCTGCGCTTCCCAACCGTTTGTACTTACGTATCACTCTTTACCCCAGCAGTTCTCCGCCCCATCTTCCCTTTTTATCGTCACACAAAAACAATCGAACACTTGCAATGAACTCCCAGTCCGACATGCCTCCGACTCCGCCTCCGAGTCCCAGATACTCTGACGTCCCTCAGGCCTCATCTCCCGCCCGAAGGACTCGGGCCGTTATTGTTGGAAGGGGGCGTATAGGTACCATGCTGGCGAACGAAGAAGATACGGTCATTTCCGCACACGAATTCTGCAGCATGGCTGCTACCTCTCATCTTTCTGATGTACCGATACTAGTTTGTGGAAGAACGAACACCCTGGAGACCGTAATTCAGGCTTGCCCTTATTCGCTCAGAGAGAATCTCGTTTTCTTCCAGAATGGAGACATCATACCATTGCTTTCGAAGCTCGGTGTGGACAAATGTTCAAAAGTTGTCCTATACGTTGGTGTCCCCTCAAGAAACGCAGCTCCGCAGGATGGTGTCACTCCTCAAAGTCCGGATGGTCTCACTGTCGCAACAGGAAAGTGGGCCTCCAACGTTGCAGACAGGTTTAGGTCTATGGGTCTCACTTGCGGGGTTGTCGACGAAGACACATTTCTCGTAAGCTATTATGAGAAGCTCGTGTGGCTATCAGCGTTCAACATCGTCGGGGCCTCAAGAGGTCTCATTCCTATGGACGTAGTCGCTACGGAGTGCAGTACGGTTGTGCTCACAATAATGAAAGAGCTGTTGAAGATAGTTTCGCTTAAGACAGGTACTACTTTCAACCTGGAAGAGACCGTTGGGCGACTTCTTGCATATGGGAAAACTCTCATTGGCTTCCCTACTTCTTTCTCCGACTTTCAGTTTAGGAACGCGTACTTCTACGACTTTTCCCGCCAAGAAAGAAACATTGTAGGCGGTGACCCCGCTCCTTTTCATACAAACTACGTCAACGTTGTTAAGGAAAAGTTATCCCCTCCCCATTCCCCCAGCTTTGAGGTTAGAACACATGACTTTTCGGTGTTGTAAACCTTTTAGAGATAGTTAAACATAAAAGTTACTTTATCGAAATGACCTGTTCCTATTACATTACTTATATTGTTCGTCCTTCTGTGGTTCAAATATGCCCCTTTAAATCCTACATCCCTTATCACTAATACTTCGCTAAGACTTTGCTAGATAGAAAATGGTCATTCCATATCATTAAAGTGCACGATACTAGTAACGAAACAAGTACAAAAATTGTGATATTTCTGAAGAACTAAGCCTTTGCAATACTTGGGGCACCCGTATAAAGTAAGGTAAACCTTTTATGGGTTTCAACCCATAATGGAGGTTGTTTTACTCTTCTTGATTTCTAAGCTCATGTTAAAGATATTTACAGTTTTCTTTACCCACTTGAACCCGTACATATAATTTATGACTAAATCATCCTTTCTTTACTTCAAATCGATGCAAAAACTTCTCCTCCTAGTAACGTTTTAAAACAGTACTACAATACCCGTATATGGTCGTTCTTAGACTCTTTGTATACTACGAAACACCTTGTGAACATCAATCACATCCTTCTCATTCGTATACCCATACCCATTTGCAAAACGAACCCTTTCGAAAGCTTTCAAAACATGTATAACTCAGAAGTTAGAGCCCAAGAAGTAACTCCTCAGCAGCTGGCTAACGAAATATTCGAAAATGGCTACGCCGTGATTAGTGATGTTGACGGTACTCTGAAAAGAGCTGGGGAGAACATTCCTGCCGAAACAGTCAAATGCATGAAGTACATCAACGCACGCGTTGGTTTCGGAATTGCTACTGGGCGAGATATAGAGGATGCCGAGAGTTTCATGGAGCACCTGGGTGGCTACACTTTTGGCATCTCTGGAAACCAAGGCGCACGGGTGAGATTATCCAATGGTACCGAAATTGATCAGGACCTTGACAGGGAAGGTTACGAAAGATGTGCAGCCGAACTTGAGAGACTTGCACTCTCCTTAAATGAATCGCACGGACTTCACGAAGAGCGTCAACAAGCAGTGGTGAGCACTAGAAAAGACAGTGGACTCCCTAACTTCACGTACAATGGACTGTCGAAGTGGAAAACAGAAGTTAACTCCGGTATTTCAAAAGTGTTGACATCCTTTCCGAACCTGGTTGCGTACCCTCAAGATGAAAACTGTGACATAGGGGACATTCGTTTCACGAAAAATAGTGGGGCGCTAGCCTTGGTTGAAAACGACCCCCAGTTCGACACACATTTAATCGTTGCTTTCGGGAATGCTTCCAATGATGGTCCTCTATATGAAATGGCAACCCTCGCAGTTCATGTGAAGGGAGACGACCTCCACCAGCGGTAACATATCTTGTTGATGGGGTGGAGGACGTGCATGAGACCATCAGAAGGGTGGCAGAACTGTACGGGTACAGAAAATGCAAGTGTCAATGGTTTAGAAATGCTCTTGGAATTTGTTTCCAGTGCTACGATGCCTGTAATACTTAGCTATGATATGAGATCTCAGTAATAAAAGTGTCGTATATATCTCAATACCCTTCTATGATTCATGGTGGTTTTTATCGTGCTGCTTTTCCTCGTAGCCGTACAACAGAGCCACCAACATAATTGTCGAATGTACATCCTCCACGCTTTCGAACAGGTTGTGTACTCCACGCGGGATACAATCTTCTTTGACGTGAACGCCGTACACGCCTACCTCATGCAAAGGCCCGTCGCTCAAAGCACTTCCGAACGTCACGACGTCATCCGTATCAATAAATCTCGGTTCATTATCCACAAGATTTTCTCCTCCGCTTCCTTTTGTGTATCGCTTGTCCACAATTTCGCAACTTTTATCGCCGGGATAGATAACAAACGCATCCATCTTCTGCAACAGGTCCCCAATAGCAGAATCCACTTCTTCTTTCCACTGCCACAGTTTGTTGTACACGAAATTGGGAAGGCCACTATCACTTCTGGTCTCCACGAACCCCTTGTCATCATCATTCACAATACCATGCCTCCTATTCAAATCCCTTGCCAGGAACAGTAGTCCGTCAACAGTGTGGTCAAGGGTGTGATCATTGAATGCACCCTTAATTTCCCTCTCGTCAGAGAAACGCATGAAAGCTCCATGATTCGCCGAGACACCAAACTTATAGTCTCCGAGTCCTTCCATTTTCCCCTCCACGTCGCCCACATCACCCCCTGTGACAAGTCCGAAACCAACACGTTCGTCAATGAACTTCATACACTTCACAACTTCTTCTGGAATTGACTCTCCTTCTCTTCTCAACGTTCCATCAACGGAACTTAATATACCGTAACCATTGGCATATATGAACTTAGACAAGGTATTTGGTGAAATTTCCGCCAAGTCTCTCTGTTCCTCTGCCATTTTTCCTGATACAGTCACCATACTGCCACAAGTACCGCATAGACAGGAACTGCATATACTTCTCTTAAAAGCAACCTTAAGTGCAGTTTCAGAAGTGTTAGGACGCTACATGTTCAATTGCGAATTGAATGGTGCCACCAATGATGTTAACGATACCGAGCATTTGGCATGTTGCAATTAGACGCAACTGGACCAAAGACGTATGACATTTGTTCAATTACCAGCCTGCCGCACCTTTTCTATGTTCATATGTATAGCCTTGTAATAGTATACTACTCTTAATACTCGCAAGACACACATAATTTACTAATCATCTCATTCTCATCCACTTCGAGGCGCTCGCAGCCTCATTATTGGCAAATCGTCATCACTACTACTCTCGAGCACTTCGGTTCTACCGGCGTCCGCTTCCACACCAATCTCCACGACCACTTGGTCTTCGTCCATGTCAACCGCCCCAACCTCCTTATCGGACAACAGTTCATCCTCCGCCTCCTCCTCCTCGTCACCATTGACAAACGTGGGTCGGAAATCCCGCACCCGATGAACAGCATCAGGTAGTGCGTAGCCCTCTGGTACCATGTACATGTGGTATCTAACCAGCAAATCCATAGACTCGGGCCTATCCACCTTGTCCTTCCCACTTGCTCCAGCATGTGTCACATCACCACGGCCCACGAATACAGAGTACGGTGGGATGATTATCTTCTTCGCTGGATACACCTCCGACATCACTCGCAACTGTTGGTTGTTCATCCCCACCAGTTGATGGCTTCCAGCGCTCACCCAGAGAGGAAAGCCCTCTTTCCCAGAGGCCATTACAAAGTATCCGGGGTTGCCAGTATTCATTGTTTCCTTCGTAACCAGACCACTGAAGTCGGTGTGCAGCGTCTGGCGCTTGCACTTTCTCGTCGTCCCCAGAAATCGACCACCAGTTTTCGGAGTGTACATCTTCACAGCTTCCCTTTCATTGTCCCATAGTCCCAAAGCCGCAGCAATTGTACCCATTCGAACATCAAGTAAAGCACGCGACCTTACAACCCACCTGAGCTCCTCATTATCCTCCGGCTTCTCCACCGTACCCCAACGTGTCGACATCACTCTCCCCTCAAATGGTCCATCGCTACCGTCCTTCCATCCTTTATCATCGTTGATTATTTGAACAAACGACTTCTGTTCCTCTCCTTTCCGTATATCCGGCATCGCTCCATACTCATTCTCGAAGAAGTCCACCAACTTCCCCGACACATCTCCGAACTCCCGAACTTCTTCCAACTCCTCCCATTTAGGGACACCATTATCCGTCGCAAAGCCATCAAGCACGCAATATCCATTCTGCCTTAGCTCAGCTTGCATTCGGGCGAAGAACATTTGCCCAAATTCGTCATGCTCCTTCGCAGCAACCCACAGCACCTCTTCATCATCCATACCTGTCGGTCGAGTACGAGGATACTGCATACCAAATGTCTCCGCCCGTAGGCGATGTTCAGCCCTTGCAGCGTGCCAAAAGACAAGATGGTGTACATCTCTAAGATTCGAGACACTTAGCAGCTCCGACCTATGTCCCTTCGGCAAGTGAATGACTCTGAGCCAGGGGTCCTTGTGCTCAATTACGTTCTTCCCTTGCCATTCCTGCGGTCTCAGCCTGGCATACCCGCACCATGATGGGTTCAGTGGGCCATCATATGGGTCACCTCGAACAAGTCCGTGCTCCTCAGATTCCGGAAGAGCTGTAGGTAACTCGTCATCAAATGACCCCCCACCTGTCTCTTGCTGATCGTCTGGCGCAGCATCTTTCTCGACGGTGACAACCCGTGGAACTGTCACAGAAAGAAGCTCTTCGTCATCCACAAATGCAGAACTGCCTGCGTTCTCTGCATTCGCTCCCTCTCCCAATGCCACGAACTGAACCTTCATCGACCTTCCTCTCAGCACATGTTCATTTAGTTGAGACATCAGGTCATCCGGTGTCATGCTGTTCAGAGTAGATCTCATCTGTTGTGTGAAAGTCTTTCTCCGTTTCTTCCTCGGCGGAGCCCGCTGTTCTTCTTCAGAGCTATCCAGAACTTCTATGGCACCTCGATTTCGGCCGTGTTCGATTTCCCTATAACTCACCTGCGCCCGTTCTCGTGCACTTCTTCGCGGCTCCCCTTCTTCACTGTCAGATGTTGCAGCAGCAGCAGCGGGAGTCCTCCTCTTTGTCACGGACTGCTTCACTGGTGCAGGGGGCGGAATTACCTTGAGCATCGTCCGCAATCGATTCTGAACGGAAGTCGTGGCAGTTCTAATTGAGTTCGTCCTGCTCCGAACACGCGGCAAAGTGTTGAAGTTCACAACTTGTCCCAAAAGGAACTGATACACAGCTGCGTTGTTGTCTGGGTCTTCAACGTCATCTTCATTCGATGGAGTAGAAAGACTGACTTCGCGTTTCAGGAACACTTCCATGGACTCTTCCTCGTTCAGTTCATTCCTCACTGCTCTAGCCGCGCGGAACAGAGACACTGCTCTATCATAAAAGAAACCTCGAACCTCCTCAAAGCTTTTCCATTGCTTTGTCTTCGTCGACTTGCCCTTCAATAGAAACATCTGAAGACAATCAAGAATGAAGGAAAACTCCTCGGCATCCAAAACATATAGCGGAGTATGGGACAGATGTGTGAGACCTATGTCACTCACAGTCTCACATATATCCTCGAAATGGGCCAGCATTCCCTCACGAGACATGAGTTGCAGGGCGACATTGGCATATCTCAGGTACTGACGCTCTTGCACAGTCCCAATCAGTTGGCTCTCCTTCAACACTTCTGTCACTTCTGCAGGATCCACGTCTGCCGGCGTCACCCCCTCAACATCTTCAATTAGAATGGCGACCACACTAACTATAGAGTGTATCTTGTCTGCAAACATCATCCTTCGCATGGTACTCGTCGACTCATTGAGTACGAAAGCAACACATTAAACAATTTCCTTCATCC